>JANHAO010000551.1:0-40277 GCA_026873985.1 Saraca asoca | reverse complement strand
AACTCAACTAGAAACATGACATTTTAGCTCTTAAAATGCTAAGCATGAGGCCAATTCACTATGTCAAATCTTGTGTTATCAGTCATCCAACAACAAAAGGTCTGGCATTGGGATACTTCTCGTTAGCCCCGAAAAGACACAGAATCTTCAGCATCTTAAGGTTTGAATCCCAGGCCACGAATAATGAGGCTGAGTACGAGGCCCTGCTGGTGGGACTACGTTTGGCTAAGGTGGTGCAAGCGGAAAAACTAAGGATATATAGTGATTCACAACTCATCGTTAGTCAAACAAAGGGCGAGTACCAAAACCACAAACCCAGGATGGCATAGTACCTTCGAAAGGTTCGTAAATTACTGGAATCCTTCCAACAGGCAGAAATCACCCAAATCCCACCAGCTTGAAATGTTCATGCCGACGCTTTGGCTCGGTTATCCATAATGAACGAGCCGGATCCCATAGAATCAATCCTGGTAGAGCACCTTTTATCCCCTAGCATCGAGCAAGAAGAAGTCAAAATGGTCGCAGGCAGATCTGACTCTTGGATGAGCCCCATCATTAACTTCTTAAAAAATGAGATCGTGCCAGGAGATACATTCGAAAAGCGATGCCTACGGGCATGCGCGACAAGGTATTGTATTTGTGATAACGTCCTTTACAAGAAAGGATTTTCAACTCCCCTCCTGAGGTGTGTTGACAGAGAAGATGGCAGTGCCATTCTAAAAGAGATTCATGCAGGACATTGTGGAAACCACACTGGGTGGCTGTCATTGGCCTAAAAAGCCCTACGACAAGGGTTCTATTGGTCAACCATGAAACAGGATGCGATGAGCCTCGTCGAGAAATGTGAGAAATGCCAGAGATTCGCGAAAGTGCCCCTGGTTCCCCCAGCTTATTTGAAATAAATGGTAAGCTCGTGGCCATTCACTATTTAGGGGATTGACTTGATCGGGCCACTCCCAAAAGCGCAAGGAAATTGTAATATGCCATCGTGGCCGTGGATTACTTTACAAAGTGGGCTGAGGTGAAAGAACTGGCCGAAATTTTATCTTCCAAGGTCCAAAGCTTTGTCTGGAGTAACATTATTTACAGATATAGGGTCCTCCAATAGATCATCACCAATAATGGGACCCAGTTCACGAGCGAACAATTTGTTGAGTTTTGTGACAATTTTGGAATTGTCAAGGGTTTCACATCCGTAGATTACCCACAAAGTAACAGGCAAGTAGAGGCCGTCAATAAAATCATTAAGAAAAATTTGAAAACCAGACTAGAGGCAAGAAAGGAAGCATGGGCTGATGAGTTGCAAATGGTGTTATGGGCATACCAAAGGACTCCCTGCAGTTCAATGGGAGAAACCCCCTTTTCGATAGTCTACGGATGCGAGGCGATGATCCCCACGGAGATTGAAATTATGACACAACGAAGACTTACCTTCAAACCAGGGGAAAATGACTAACTACTGCTGCAAGCTTGGACCTTGTTGAAGAAGCAAGAGATAAAGCCAGCCTTAGGATTGCCGCACGTCAGCAGTGCATCATGAGATATTACAACCAAAGAGTGCGATCTTGAAGGTTTAACCCAGGTGATCTTATTCTACGCCTCGTCCTGTCGGGTGTGCATAAATCTAGCGAGGAAACCCTAGGATCGAACTGGGAGGGCCCATACTTGATAATAAGAGTTATGAGCAACGACGCCTATCACTTAGCTTATCAAAACGGAGAGGAACTCCCCCGCGCCTGGAACGCCAAGCATCTACGCCGATATTACTAGTAAAAAAAAATTAGCTATTATGTACTCCCTACTCAATGTAATTTCAGAAAGAATAATAAAGTCTGATGTGTTGCAAGGAAACGATAAAGGTGAATTCGTATTTAGAATTTCACAAAGTCATTAGTCACAGACTAACCAAAAAAAAAAAAGAAACAAGGTTATAGGATTCTCAGAGGCATCGGAGGGAAGCTTGTCAGGAACCTTGGACGGTAGAGGAACCACCTCCTCTAAAGGAAATTTCGTCCCTCCTTCCTCGACCAGAGAATCTCTCTCAAGGGCATCCCTCTTGAAAGACTTAACGGCCTCTGTGGCTTGTGACCCAAAGAACGAAAAGCCCATTTCCGGGTGTTCCTCCCACAGGATAAAAAGGAAATCTTTGTAAGTTTGCTGCCGCGACTCTCAAGCAGCAATAGTCACTCGTGAAGACATCTCAGCTTTTGTGAGACGAAGCTCTTTCCGCACCTCGTCCAGCTCCTTTTTGGTGGTTTCGACCCCACGACGTGCGACGTCCACTCTCTGTACCGCGTCCTCAGCAGTTTCATTACCTAATTGAAGGCGCTTGTTCACGTCCTCCAACTCTATCTTTATCTTCTTCAAATCTATCAAGATATGCCCGAAGGTCTCTTCAGTGATCTCACAATGCCGCACCTCATCCGTGAGTTTGGCTTCCATCTCTTCGATCTGCTCGTGCAACCCCTGATTATCAACAAGAGAGGCTACAAGGTCATTTATGAGAGAAAACTGCTTATCTTCTTGTTCCCGTGCCATTTCCTCGATCTTCAACAGCGTTAGAACATCCTCTAAAAAAAAAGAAAGAAGAAAGGAGGGACGTAAGTCACTAACCGTGAAATAGCCGCCAATATTGAAAGCAATGAAACTTACCACGAGGTCGTGGTGAGCAGCATATCCCATAAGCCTTCCTATGGTGCAATCCTCGGCTTCCAATGCCCCAATCTTTTGCTTCAGCCCTAAGATCATACTCATGTTTTGAACTAAGGTTAGAGCATACTCCTTGGTCTGAGAACCAGGCTCCGCGAGAAGAGGAATGAAGTCACCCTCGCTACTGTGAGAGGGTGCTTTTCTTTTTCTTTTGTCAGCCTTTCTCCTCTTGGAAGGAGGATCAAACGAAATGAGGGTTTCAACTGCGCCTGCTGCCTCAGAACGAGGTGACAATAACGTCCCGCGAGGAGCGACCGTAGGCGATGGTGACAACACAGCAATCTCTGAATCTATGCTGTCAGGGACAGAAGCTTTGTCTGTAAGAGGAGAAGGAGAATCCACTACAGGAGCTGGAAGGCGTCACTTTGCGCCACGCGATGGGGCGATCTTCAAAATGAGGTCCATGATATCGTCGTAATCGTCAAAGTTGGTGGGTCGAACCTTGGACACTCGTTGAATCCTAATTTCCTCTGTGACTTTGATGTTCAAAGGAGGTGTGAGACCATACAGACAAAGTTGAGATTCGTTGAATTAAAAATCATTCTCGAACCCGCTCGCCAACTTGAGGCTGTCCAAAATCCCGAGCTCTCCTACCCCCAAGGTGGGAGTCTTGTCAGTCCCAATTGCCAAAAAGGGAAGAAAAAAGACGTTAGTAATGCAAAACAAGAGATAGACAGGTTGGGCAATGCGTCGCTTTATGCGACAACTATCAGCCAACTTACCCAGAGAAAGAACAAAATCAAAATTCTTGAGGTATCGTAACGAAGGGCAAGATACATAGAACCAGTGAAATTTATAAGGTCCTACGTTAGATTTTCCTATCGCAGTCCCCTTTGGAAGGATATCTTTATACGGTGTCCTTCTGGCCGTAAGATAATACAACCTATCTGACGCATTTGCACATCTGAGGCCGTAAAGATAGCATAGAGTCTCAGGCGATGGTGGCGGCAGGTGATTTCCTAGGTAAATTAAAGCAAGCGAGATCAACGATGCATATGAGTTAGGAGTGAGTTGGAACGGGCACAACTTCACTCTATTCAAAAAATCAGTAATGAAAGGAGGAACGGGGAACCTAAAATCAATTGTAAAGTGCGGTAAACTCATGGTGATAAAACCCTTGGGGGGATGTGTAGCATGATCGTCCACTATAGAAACCATGGCGCTACACCCTCTCGGTACCCGATGAGAATGGACCGCGAGTTGAACGTCCCACCGTCGCATCATAAACACATGGAAATTAAAAACGTGACGATCACGGGATTCTCTTACTACGACGCCGGGCCTTCTGAAGGTCCTTGATGGGCTACGAGTGATGGAACCTCGCCCCCTCCGCTGGGTGCCACCTTTTCAATAGATCGCATCCTCATCGCCTCTAAAATCCCTTCTGTCTCCTCGTCATCATCTCCTAGTGATCGACGACGTTGCACATGACCTGTTTCCATCTACAAGGGAAGAAAGTCGATTAGGCTGCTGCAAGCAAGCCACACTAAAACTAAAAAACCTAAGACCCCCATGGATCACAGGCCATGCGCAACCCGAGCCACAGTGACTACCCAAAACCCCACTAGGAAAAGGGAAAGGAAAGAGAAATAGAATAGTCCCGAACTACATGATCGAAATCCAACAGGACATACTAGATAACCCAGGGACGACTAATAAACCAACTCCATGAAACCAAACAAGATAGAATCCCAAAGAGATAAGCTAACAAGTCGAACCCACAAAGTCCCTAAGAAACAAAAAGACAGGAGAAGTGAACGGAGACTTACTATAGTTTCTTTGAGCGCGGAGATCCGGTCGGAATGTATTTGCAGCTTCGGCAGGGGAAAAAACCCAGAACTGGGGAGAAGACCCAAAAACAACCAGATACTAAGTAGAACAAGCTAGGAATGAAAGAAGAAAAATTTTTTAAATGAGAAGGGACGAAGGGGTTCTCCTGGTATAAAAAGGAAACGGCCCTACCGTCGAATCAAAAGGGCTATTGGCTACCCACGATCCAACAGATGGGGGGATGCGAAAATCAATAAATGAGGGTACAGAAAATTGCACAAAAATTTGAAAGCCATAATTACCCGCCGTTATAGAGAAAACAAAAAATCGCGCGTAAGGAACAAGCAGACGAATCGGGTAGCTCAAGCAGCCATTTAAAAATCGAGGGGCTCAAAAAATGATCTCGCGTCCAAGTAGTATGCAAAAAGTATAGAATTCTTGCACGAGCCGCATCTAAGTAATGTGTTTGCCCAGCATAGAATTCTTGCACGGAACGACCTTGTGTCCAAGTAGTGTGCCAACTGCATAGAATTCTTGTGCAGGTCAGGGGCTCGGAAAATGATCTTGCGTCCAAGTAGTACGTAAAAAGTGTAGAATTCTTGCATGAGCCACGTCCAAGTAATATGTTTGCCTAGCATAGAATTCTTGTGAGGAATGACCTTACGTCCAAGTAGTGTGCCAACCACGCAGAATTCTTACGCAGGTCAGGGGCTCGAAAAATGATCTCGTGTCCAAGTAGTACGCAGAAAGCGTATAATTCTTGCGTGAGCCGCGTCCAAGTAATGTGTTTGCCTAGCACAGAATTCTTGTGCAGAACGACCTTGCATCCAAGTAGTGTGCCAACAACATAGAATTCTCACGCAGGTCAGGGGCTCAAAAAAGGATCTCGCGTCCAAGTAGTACACAGAAAGGATAGAATTCTTGCGTGAGCTGCATCCAAGTAATGTGTTTGCCCAGCACAGAATTCTTACGTAGATCAGGGGCTCAAAAAATGATCTTTTGTCCAAGTAGTACACAGAAAGCGTAGAATTCTTGCACGAGCTGCGTCTAAGTAATGTGTTTGCCCAGCACAAAATTCTTGTGCAAAACGATCTTGTGTCCAAGCAGTGTGCCAATCACACAGAATTCTTGCACAGGTTGGGGGCTCAAAAAATGATCTCGTGTCCAAGTAGTACACAGAAAGCGTAGAATTCTTGCATGAGCCACGTCTAAGTAATGTGTTTGCCTAGCACAGAATTCTTACGCGGAACGACCTTGCATCCAAGTAGTGTGCTAACCGCACAGAATTCTTGCACAGGTCAGGGGCTCCAAAATGATCTCGCATCCAAGTAGTATGCAGAAAGCGTAGAATTCTTGCGTGAGCCGTGTCCAAGTAATATGTTTACCCAGCATAGAATTCTTGCACGGAATGACCTTTCATCCAAGTAGTGTGCCAACTGCGCAAAATTCTTGCGCAGGTCGGGAGCTCGAAAAATGATCTCACGTCCAAGTAGTACGCAGAAAGCGTAGAATTCTTGCGTGAGCCGTGTCCAAGTAATGTGTTTACCTAGCACATAATTCTTGCACGGAACGGCCTTGCATCCAAGTAGTGTGCCAACCACACAGAATTCTTGCGCAGGTCAGGGGCTCGAAAAATGATCTCGCGTCCAAGTAGTACGCAAAAAGCATAGAATTCTTGCGCGAGTTACGTCCAAGTAATATGCTTGCCCCATACAGGATTCTTGCACGGAATGACTTTGCAAAGTCCCCACCAAACGAAAGATTTCCTCAAAACACTAATCAATGTTGGAGAATCCAAAGGTCCGACCCCTCCTTTGCAAAATTCAAAGCCAAAAGCAAAAGTCGAGACATAACTCTCACCTCGCGAGGCGAGCCAACAGTTAGGGGGCTTATGTTGTGGACATTATTTGGATATGAAGATTCGAGAAGGGTGACTTCTAAGGAAGTGTTATCAAACAAAGAAAGGATCCAAGGAAGAATTCAACTCCACCAGAAAGAGGCCTCGATCGCGGAAGGAAGGCTATGAAGACCCACTATGTCACTTGGCCTCGCTACATTACAAGACCTAAGATATAAAAGGTTATGGTCATGCCAACCAAGACTAATAGGTGACCAAACAAGAACGAAGGTAATGCCCTGGGACCTCGACCCACGATCTCCCCTTTGGCTCACTGCTAGTTGACGATCGTACAAAGCCTAGTCAGCAGCATGAAAAGCACTAGAAGAGTTGACGGCTCAGGCCCCAGGCAATACACATCAGCCTCCCAGAAATTCGACAATGATTTGCCTAGCATTAATTGCCCGACGGCAAGCATTTAATGCTAAGAGTGGCAAAGGTGATCATTTTGTCGATCAAGAAGATTACTCTTCCTTTACTATAAATGGAAGGGAAGGGGCCATAGAAAAAAGGGAGAAAAAGGAGGGGACAGGAAGCCTTACAAGTGAAAAAGAAAACCTTTTGTATCTATAATCCTCATTAGGAAAACACACTGTGAATCACTAAAAGGTGATTAAGCCATTGTAATTTGGTCTAGCAAAACCTTTGTAAAAGCAAATAGTAAAAGAGTGACGTATACGTAGGGATCGATAATCGGCTTTGGCCGAACCACGATAAGTCCTCAGTGTCATTATTCTCTTCCTATCTTCCTCTTTAAACTTTTGCTGCTTATCTTTACTCTTTCTCTAACATGCAATCAGGGGTGTTGTACTAAGAAAACCAGTTGATCATATTTTGGTGTCAACATGACCTGACTCCCGGGTTCATGACCGGTGCATAACCTAAGAACAAAAATGAGAATACTAGCCATGCCAGCCTCTAAACTATAATTAGTTTATGTCTTACTACATTAATGATAAAATTTGTTCAAAAACTTTTCAGGATATGTTCCAATTCCAAACTCAGGCTTTCTCATTTCTCAAAACTCACAAATCTGTTTAACATCAATCAAAACATTATATCTCTTACAACTTTTCAAAAGTTTTTTTCTATTACAATAGAAGCTAGAGATCTTACCTGTGGTGTATAGAGCACATCTAGAGTCAACTTATATATGTAGAAATATCAACAAAATAGATGGTTCATAAGAACAAGGTGTGAAACTTACCAAAACATAGCACTCCTCAATTACAGTGCCAAAAATAAGGGACCTAAAACTACTTTTGAATTTTGAAAAGGGTTTTGAAAGAAAAATAAGAATGAGTCATAAAACTTAGCGAATAGGTAACATGCATTGCAATGGAATTGGGACAAATGAGGGCACGAGCTTTTCATCAACGCCATGTTCAATGTCAAAACTAAGATATCACAAATAATAGTGTAAGTAAATAATTTTAAGGAAAGAGAAGATAAGATAACAATAAGCATTTATAAGTCTAAAAGTATACATGATAAATCAAGCAAATATTTGTTCAAAATATAGTAAACCTTTCTTGGGATGTTCCAAGCTATAATCAATTGTCGAGCACTTAACTCGCTGAGGAAGACTAACTAACTGGGCAAGCACATAACTCACCTGAACTTACTGTCATCTTTTGTGACCTTCACACTTGGCACCAAGCATTGTCCTTCCCAATGTGACCTTTTCTAGCTTTAACTTTTTCCTGGTACACCAAGCTAATGCTATCCTAGCTAGGCATCCCCCTATAAAACAATTTATGAAACAATGAAATAACAAGAACAAGAAAAATTATTTTCATAAAGTATAACTTTAACATTCTTATGTAGCCAAAATTCAATCAAGTCTCAACTAGTCTTCATTCTTTCAATATCAAAACATTCACTCACTTTTTTCTCATGCTTATGGTACCATCTTACCATGTCTAAAAATTATTGCACAAAATCATCTAACAAATAATTTAAGAAATAGTTTTCAATTCATCATAGCATTTTCTTTCTCGACATAGCCAAACAAGATATTAAATATGTTTATCCTAAAGATACATAAGTTTTTTCTAGCATAGGAAAACTATAAAATCCATTCTCAAGTTCATTTCATAATCATTGGAAAGAAAACATAATTCAGTAACAGGGATATTAAAATCATTAGAAAGGTTGGAAAGCATAAAAGGAACTTGTGAAATGCACATTATTTACTCACTATTATTGTTGGCACAAGAGGGCTCTACTCCTCCTTGTCTCACTTTGAGCTCAACTTGTAGGTGGAGTTTCTGAATGACCTACGAAGACCGAATCAACCATAATCTGTAAATTAAATCATAGGGAAACTAGTTTTAACAAGAATCTCATCTTATCCCAAAATTCCTAACTCACACTCTAAGCCCTAACTCAAGAAAATTAAAATTATTGCTACCCATTAGCTAATGTAAACTAATTCAGTTTATAAACTACTAATTGAGTTTTCAAATTACCTTTTAAAATGAGAAGAACAAAGATTTCTTAGAGATTTTGCACTAAGGTTTTCTATTCGACCCTTTCCAAGAGTTTTCTCCAAGTACACCTCAAATTCTCTGGTTTTTTTGACAAGATTTGCACTAAAATGGGAGAAAAGACCAAGAAGTTTTGAAGAAATTTGAAAGAAATCAAGAGACTTTGATCTGGTATGAAAGGAGGAGAAGAGTAGAAGAAATAATAATTGTGAAGGATCTGATGTTTTTAGAGAAAAATGAGGTAAATGGGTATTTATAGCAATTGGACCTGTTCAGTTATTTGCCCAGACGAGTTGAATTATGACCATGATCGCTGTTCAAAATCTGATCTAGTGATTCAAATTGTGATTAGAATAACGAATACATAGCTTTGCATTTTGTGATTTGAATCGCTGAAATCAATTCAAATTGTGATCAAAATTGTAAGATTTTGCTAATTTTATGTCAGTTGCCTTGTTGTTTCTGCTAGAAGATTGCTGCACATTATTTCCATTTAAGCCATTTAAGTAAATGTCTTTATTTGTCTTTAATTTATATTTTACTCTCCATCTACTTAAGACATAAATGTAAATAAAGAAATACCATTTGGATTCAAATAAAATCAAAAAAACTGAAAACTCCAAAGAACAAAAATTTAGTTTGGAGCTCTAGTTCAAAATGGCAAATTTTAGAAGAAAAAAAATATCATTTTCCACTCTCCCAAAAAGCCACTTAAAGATTTTAAATAATTATCTAAAAATCATTTTTAGATTAAACAATATCAAAGTAATCAAATCTGGAATTTTTCCTCTTCAATAAATATAAATTTCTTATAACCCCCTTATAAAGGCCCAGATTTAGAAAAATTTTAAAACCTATAACCCAACAAACCTAGAAAAAGGCTCAAAATCAAAGAAAATATCAAGGTTATGATCAAATGTAAGTCATGCAAGAATGATTAAGATTTACCAAACTAATCCTAAGCTCTTCTTAAACTTAACTATCCGTATTCTATGCTATGATTTATGTAAACTATTGACAGTGGATTTTGATCAGACCTAAATTTGGCCAATGGAGGGGGTTCTTTGAGGACTCAAGCTGTTCTTCGGTCATTGAGGTGATGGGAAGGCGTCAGATGGCAAGAAGAAGGAGGAGAAGAAAGAAATACATAAGGGGTTAACATGGTTCGACTAAATTCGAGCAGCACTGGACCCTACATCCACGGAGATATGTTATTAGTATGAAGGAATATTTACAGAACTTTTGCTATGGCTTTCGATAGGGTTTTTGCTAGTGTTCTACTGCCTCTCTCTCATACAAAGGTTCTAGCCCCCCCATTTATAGAAGCATGGAGGGGTACAAATGGAACTAAATTAACTATACATATGTTACATTAAATATTAAATATATAAGACTATCTAGGGTACTATAGACTGTGGCTTCTATAGGTTGCTTTTTATGAGTGAGACCCGATAGTCACATCTGTAAAATGGTGGTGCAAGTTATTTGTTGGCTTTATGCTTGGCCTCAACAATCTTCTGGCTGGGTAAGGCTTCGTCCATACGAGCTTGAGTTTGTATGTTGGGGCTACTGCTGGTTCGTGACCTCGAGCTTGGGTCTTCAACGAGCTCAGGTCTCCTGTGAGCTGAAGTCTTTTCTCAGTGATCAGGTGAATTTGTCCCTTTGTTAAGCTCGGCTCCTTTTGGGCTTTTGCCAGCCCACTATATAGTGCTGATCTCTACTGATAATATTAGCCCCCAATTCTCAGTTCGCTTAGCGGACTGAGTGTTAGACTTCTACTAGCAAAAGCTCGTGCTACTGTGTTTCACCATAACTTTGGAGTCTTCTATCTCATGCACTTGTTTCCCTTTATGAGGTGCGACTTCGACGAACTGGGGCCTTGCAAGACTCAGAAGGCTATGTAGATAGGTTTCTGCTGTTGGACCCTTATTCAGCCCATTCCAGATCCAAAATCAAAAGATATTTCTAATCTCGACCATGGATGATTGTGTTGTTAAAGTCTTTCAAGTCAACCTGTTGTTTCATTTTTCTAGGCAAAATGCATCTTGCAGTTATTAGTGCACTGGCCTCATTTTCTTCTAAGCCATTAAATGAGAGTGGTTAGGGTTTCCTTTTGGATCTTTTGGCTATATCAAGTTGAGCCTATTTAAAGCACAAAGAGTCATCTTCTTCCTTTAGAAGGTGACCAAATGGATGTTTCAGATAAACCTCCTAATTTTTTGATATTTCGTCTTCCGGGTGAGGCATGTATGTTCTGCTGCATAAGAAGCTTTGAAGTCGATACTTTTCCTGTAATGTGGAGGGATTTCACATGGATCTCAGATTATGTCCTCACGGTTATGAGGTTTTTCCTTTTCTGTTGTTCTGATGGGCTTTCCTACACTTCTCAATTTTAAGATTCAAGTTGAGGAAGAGCTTGCTGCTAAGGAAGGGGAACTGGAAGAAGAAAGTTGGGGACTTGAGTGAGCTTGCTAGTTCCAACCGATAGGGGTTCGTCTTTTGGTGGCTAGCCCTCTGATTAGTGGGAGCTTTCCTTTTATGCATCAATCCTTCTTCTAAAAGAATTGGCTATAGCTTTCTCTAACTTGTACTTTGACTCTTTCTGATGTAATTTCACCTCGTTAAGGATTTTTGATGAATGAAATTTTCTTCTTTTTTCTTCAAGTACTTGACTGTTCGTCCTGCAATTCTCAAATGATAAATGTTAATTCTACACATAAGAATAATTGAATAGCCAATTGGTAATGCTTTTTAATCAAAAGATAAATTTAGTCTGAATATAAGTGAGCAATATATGAGTAGGCCACATGGCACTAAAGCGTTTGGTCGCATGAGAGTTATGAAATTTTGCTCACATGAGAGCTACGAAATTTAGGTCACATGCAAATGATGGCTAAGAAAGTTCCTTGTATGCATGAGCTTTAAATTACACATATGCGGTGGCTAAGAAAGTTGCTCGCATGTATGATAAGACTGCTGTGCGCACATGGTGGCTAAAAAAGTTGCTCGTATGCACGGTAAGGTTGCTGCATGTGCACAATGGCCAAGAAAGTTGCTCGTATGCATGAGCTTTAAATTGCACACATGTGGTAGCTAAGAAAGTTACTCACATGTATGATAAGATTGTTGTGCACACATGGTGACTAAGAAAGTTGCTCGCATGCATGAGCTTTTAGATTGCATGAAAGATGCGAGATTTGATCACATGAAAGCTGCAAGATTTGATCGCAAGAACACAATACGAAGAAGTAGGCCATGATAGTGTGATGCCTTATTGGCCGCATTAATGTGATGCTCAGTCATAACTTGAGACTCAATTTGCAAAGTGTGCATTTCTCAGAATCTCGACACCGAATCAAATGTTTTTCAAAATTTTTAGGATAATCTATATGGACCAATCTACATGAAATTTAGGCTGTTATCGTGCATCATATTACAAGCTCAATATATAGTTCTCACTACAGTCGACTGCTCTTGCTTAGGGTCCGGTTGAGGTTGGGGAGGCTATTGTGCTGCAGGTCGCAATACATACTCCCTTAAGTGCCCTCTCTTGATTAGATCCTTAATGGCATCCCTGAGAGCTCAGCAATCTGATGTGTTATGTCCTACTTTGTTGTGATATACACAGAACTTATTTGTATTTTTGCCTGTGCGAGGTACTTGTAAAGGAGTAGGAGTCCCGAAGTCTTCTATACTCTTTTCTACCGTATAAATCCTATCAGAAGTATCTGATAAGACACTGTAGTGCTCGTGGTGAATCAATTGCTGAGGTCGCTCGGCCTTGGTCTTCTTTGCAAGCTGGAGGTTGGAGCTGCTCTTTGTGTCCTCATGACTATTCTTCCTCTTATTTTGACCTAGGCTATCTAGTTCAGGCTTTTTTGCACCAAATGTCTCCTCCCATCTAATTTGTTTGGCAGCTCGATCGTAAAACTCTCCCAAGTCCACTACTAGGGATTTGTATATACTTTTATATAACTTGTCATCTTTGTAAAGCCCAGCAGATATCGCCATCAAAATACTCTCGTCAGACAGGCTCTTCACATTATCGATCTCACGCCTAAACCAAACAATGTAGTTTTTAAAAGACTCATGCTTATGCTGGAAGATTGTGGCAAGATGCTAAGGGGGTGTGAGCTACCTCTTCAATGCTCTGTTGTGGTTAAGAAATTTTTGCTGACATTCCTCCCAGCTGTTGATACTGCAGGCCAGGAGGTTCTTGAACCAAGCTCGGGAGACGTCACCCAGCATGATGGGAAAAACGTGGCACTTGATCAGGGGATTATTTGTCTGAAGATCCATCTAATCGTTGAACATGTCCAAGTGATTACATGGGTCATTGTCTCCATTGTACAATGGGAAGGTAGGAATTTTGAGTTTCTAGGGGAAAGGCTCTATTTCAATCTTCCTAGAGAGGGGAGTTAGTCCCTTGGCGTGACTCCGGTCGCCTCGAGCTTGGGGGTGTGCCTCTAGTTGCTTCACCCTTTGAAACAATTCTTCCACCATCAATGGCAATCCCTCAGACTTCTGGCTATAGTTCGGGCAACTTCTCGTATCCTCTTTGTTGTGCGGATGACAACTTGAAATGTGTTTGCGACTGGCTCTATTCGAAGTTCTAGCTCACTACTGCTGGGGACATTTTCAAGCACGATGACTTCGGCCTGTCTTTACATACCTCGAGTTTGTGCTTGGGCTAGCATCTAAAATGCTTTAGCCATCCTCCTCATTAAACCTTCAAATGCTTCATGACACTGGTGCTATGCTTGGACCTCATTAGTCTTAAGGATAGTAGCAGCGGGTAGGAGGTGAACTAAGGAGGCCAAACCATTGGCAGTTTTGGTGGTAGAGAAGCTTGCAACATGACCTTCCAACCAATTGATGATAGCATCTGATTTCTTGACGGCCTTTCCTCTTGCCATTACGGCTGCACAGAATTAACAGAAGAAATAGAGAAACAACCAGAGAAAAGAAGGGTCCCACCGGGCATGCTAAAATGTTGAGGGTGGATTTTGGTCAGACCCAAATCCAGAAAATGGAAGGGGTTCTTTGGGGACCCAAGCTATTCTCCTGTTGTTGAGGCGATGGGAAGACGTCAAATGGCAAAAGGAAGGAGGAGAACAAAGAAATACATAGGGGGTTAATGTGGTTTGACTAAATCCAGACGGCACCGGTCCCTACATCCATAGAGATATTTTATTAGTATGAAGGAATGTTTACAGAGCTTTTGCTATGACTTCTGGTAGGGTTTCTACTAGTGTTCTACTGCCTCTCTCTTATACAAAGGTTCTAGCCCCCCCTCCATTTATAGAAGTATGGAGGGGTACAAATGCAATTAAATTAACTGTACATTTGTTACAATAAATATTAAATATATAAGACTATCTAGGATACTATAAACTGGCTTCTGCAAGTTACTTTTTGCGGATGGGACCCGATAGTCACATCTGCAAAATGGCAGTGCAAGTTGTTTATTGGCTTTATGCTAGGCCTCAGCGAACTTCTGGCTAGGTAAGGCTTCATCCATATAAGCTTGAGCTTGTTTGCTAGGGCTGCTGTTGATTCGCGACCTCGAGCTCGGGTTTTAAGCGAGTTGGAATCTCTTTGCAGTTATCAGGCGAATTCGTCCCTTTGTCAGGCTTAGCCCCTTTTGGGCTTTTGCCAGCCCATTACATAGTGTTGATTTCTACTGATAACATAAACTATACTGCAACGAGAAGGCTGTTACAATTATTTTCAAAATGGGAGAGTAATAAAATAAAGAGAAATAAAATGAAAAAAAATAAAAGAAAAGAAAATTGTTCTCTCTTGTGTAATGATTGGATGAAAAGGAACGAAGAAGAAAGAAAATGAAAAAGAAAATTATTTCCCTTTGTTTGGTTAGATAGAAATGTGAGAAAAAAGAAAATATATTATCAATAAATGATAATTTTACACTCTAAATAAATGTACACTTGCATAAGATTCATGGTTATTGCTATAATTAATCTTTTTTTTTCATAATTCAAAATCATTATTAAATAGGAAGTCACCTTTTTTTCGTAAATGCACACATAATTTTAATCACAATAATTTTTCTTAAAGTCAATAAATCAATATATATATTATAATTTTAAAAATCACTTTTTTTTAAATGCACGCGTGAAAATTTTGTGTAAATATCCTCTATTTTCATTGCCTTCTCTTAATAATGTTGTAATTCAATTTTGCTTATTTAAATTCATCAGAATTTGCAATTGTTATCAATTGTCGTAATTGTATTTGTTGTAATTCTCATATCCTAATTGTCTATATTTTTGTAAATATTTTCTATTTTCAATTCTTTCTTTCAGTAGTATTGTAATATGATATAATTCAATTCTTGCCTATTTAACTCTATGAATGTATTCTAGATTTTGAATATCATTATTGGAAAAAAATAGTTTTGTAAATTACAATTAAACTTTTTCAAGTTTTTTAAGTAATTGTTCGATGAATGTAATTTACTTCTTTCTTCTAAATTATTCTTAATCTGTTATATTTATAATTAGATTTACTTATTAATAAATTATCTTTTGAAAGTGTTTTTGTTGATTATGAATATCATATTTTGTCCGAGTCACATTATAAAATATTTTTAAAATAATACAAAAATATAAAAATGAATATATCTTTCGTCGTCTAGAGTTTGAATGTGTGCGACCCAAAAGAATTTTTAGTGGTCTCAAAACCATTATAAGAAATCCTTCATGAATGTAGACTTTTATAGGAGGGGCATTCAACATAATATTCAAATTTAAAGATTACTATCCGTTATAATAATTTAAATATTAGGATAAAACACAAATAATCCTTCTAAATTGCGTCAACACCACTAATTATATAATAAAATTTGATGTTATTTTTAATATTTTATGTTCAAATTTAGGATATTGTATGTACTTAATTATGTTTATATATGTTTTTATTAGATTTTTAATTGTACAAAGCAAATAAACATATAAAGTAAATTAATATTTTTCATGAATAATGTATTATTAAATTAAAAATATTATTTTAAAACAAAATTTTGATGGATAAATGTTTTTTATTTAAAAATTTATTTACGGCAGTTTTTTTTAAAGAATTCTATACTTTAAAAAATATTATTATTATTTGGTGGAATTTTAATTACACAAATAAATAAATATATCTATGAAGAAATTATGAAAAAGTTATTATAATTTAAATAAAAAATAAGTATATTTTTTTATGGATTTTTTGCAAAAACGTTTAATTTTTTTTAAATTTATCCGAACAGACTTTTGACAGATTTTTTAAATTAGAAGAAACTTATTTTTAATAAAATTTTGACATTTTTTTCAAAACAAATAAGAGAATATTTGTCACCTGATCCATTTCATTTCCGTTGAAAATTTGTTGGAAATAATTTCCAAATATATTTGTAAAAAAAAAATAATGAGGATTTCTCGGATAACAGGATTTTGTTGGAAATCCATAAAAAAATTTTATTTTTGATGAATCTTTTTATAAAAAAATTTCAATGGATAAAACCACTGGAAATCAACAAATCTTGCATCAGTTGGAATTCATATTGAAAATGCATTGATTCCTCGTAATTCATAGCCGTGCTCTTGGGATCTACCTTCACTGCTTCAAAAATGCATTGGTTCTTTGTAATCCATATTGCATACAGTATGATCACTATTGGACAGGTTAGCTCCGTATAAAATTCATATTCCTGTGCTTCAAGGGTATATTCAAGTGAAAACTCACTTTATTCAAGTAAAACTGATGAAATACACAAGCATACAGATAAAAATAGTAGAGCGTTATAAACTGTTGATTTGTATAAATGCCATAAATTTGATCAATATTTAATTGCAAACGATATATTCATGGCTTTCTACTAATAACTACCTTTAACGGCTAATTTAAAAATATAATTAACTCCTAGATCTTTTCAGATAATAACTTCCTATTTAAATTCAAAATAAAATGACTTATATTACTAAAGAGAGGATTATAATTAATTATTATTACATAATCGCACAATAACTGCTTCCATTTGTGCTGCCACACCAGCTACTAGGTCATTTTATCAAAACATTGAAAAACTTCAAAACATTAAAACAACTTCAACCATTGACTATTGATTGATAATTGATTGATCCTTGATCTTCCATAGTCGGTAGTCTTGTACTTTGTTTGGGGCTAATCGCATTGTCAAAAAAGCAACAAATATTCACCCATACTATTTCTTGCAGAGTACGATATCTTCACACTTTGTTGATCAGCTAGATCTTAATTATTGACATATAAAAAGGATTTTTATTCAAAACCTTTGCCATTTTAATTTATCCCCATGTTGTCAACGGTTAGCAAAATTCAATAGTGTAACAAAGGCCTCCCAATGTTGATGCCTTAAGGTTGTTGATATAAATTCAAATTAAGACACCAAAAGTAGAAAACACTAGAATATATTTTGTCGAAAACAATCACCTATTGAAAAAAAAAATTCATATCATCCATCCCATCTGTGAAAACATTCAAGCTCTATCGAGACTTTGCAAAACTTGTCTTAGTGGAGCCACATGGTTAACATATTTCAATCAACATCTTCACAATTGAGTCTTTTAATGCAAGTCATAATTGTTGAGAATTTTCAATCGAAAGGCCCTACATTATCGCCTCTATTCCATGCTCAATATAATAACAATAATGACCACTGAGCTCCGAGAAAAAACAAAAAGGAGAATTCCTTTTTATTAAAACAAATCCCCAAGATAATTATTGTACCTGACACCAACACCACACCATCTTTACCCTGCGTTTTACTGTCAGAGTTGATGGGATATTATAAAGACCCACTCAAGGCAACGGTTATCTTAATAATATTTTATAATAAAAGTAATTTCTCTCATAAATTACTTAATCACATTGCCAAAATCTTTTCACCTTTCATTTCTACTTTTTTACCAAGCTCATCTTCTTCCATCTACTCTCTTCTATTTTTTGCTAAGCTCAAACTTTTTTGAAACAAAACCCTTCATTTCTCACTATCAACTCACAAACTTTTCGACTTACATTTTGATGGCATCTAACCAAGATGCTTCTTCAATGTCAACTTCTCAATTGTTCACTCCACTTTCAAACCTCAACAACGAGAATGCATAAATTCTCAAATAAAAGGTACTACTTCCATATTCAGACCTTCCGTAGAATGAGGTACTTGCTTGTTTTCATGGCCCAATTTTTCCATCTATTGGGGATTACCTCAGTGAATATTAACCCTTATTTCTAGTAAATGAAAACAATGAACCTCAAGTTACGAAACCCCCAACCCCTATATAACCTTTGATTGACAACAAATATATGGTATTTTGAATTTTCCTTCTCCATCTTCTGATTATATTGAATGGTTAGATAGAGTAGAAAAATTTAAAAGTGAGCAATGGAAAGATTTAGGAATTTTTTAGGCCATTCAACTATCTTGTTACCAAATCAAGCCAAACTTAGTTCTTTTAGTTCCTACCCTTTGTTTTTGGTGTAAAACCACCAACTCCATGCTTTTCCCACAAGGTTTGACTAGACTTTCTCTTTTTGACTTGGTTGCTCTTATAAGACTTTGGCCACATGGTGAACCAATTTCACCCACACTACAAGTAAATAAAAACTTGATGAAACTTTTTACTATTCATGAAACAAACTTCAATTACAGAGCATTTTTAAACACAAATTTAAAAAATGCACCAATGTTTTCTAAAAAGTAACATATCACTTTTCTTGTTTTACTAGTTGTGCAAAATTTCTGTTTTATGTCACACATTTGGAAATGAAATCTAGTTTGTTGCCTGGTAATTTTGTTGCACTAAGGTCATTGACTAGACCTGGGTCAGTCAATACTTACCAATCTTTTTGACAATATTAATTGTACTTTGACAAAACTCTCAAGTTGTCAAGCACTGACTAATGTTGGTGGTCATTTTTGGATTCACTAATTATGTTTGACCACCATTTATGGAGTTCACCCTTGACCCTTCTTTCGACAAAAACAAAGGAAGACTTGTGTTTTGGAATAAGAGTTTGTCATGCATTCCTTAAGCCTAATACCAGGAGATGTTGGCTAGAGAACTTTTTTCTAAATTCTTTTCACATTTTTCACCTTGTCAATGGGAAGTAAGGCCATCAAACACTTTAATGCTTTTGTCGACCATGAATGTGGCCTTGATTAGTTCACCATTGAAATAATTCTTGATCATTCATCTCACATAGAGATTTGTTCAACTTTCTTTTGTGTCCAAGATTTCCAAGTCGAACTTCCCATGGAAAAGAAATCTGAATGGGTTGAACATTACTTCTCTAATCTTATGAGTTAATAGTTTGGACTCATCCAATGCATACCATTTCCATCACTCACTCCCAAAATTACCAATTTTATAGTAGAACCATTGGTATTTCTAACCATTTGAAAATTAACAAGTTTAATCAAACCTTCCATGAAAACTTTAAGTTAATGAAGTTTTATCTTTATGTTTGAGTCACCAATGGTTTTGTCAAGTGGTGGCTATCACACTTTTCCTAGTTGAGTTATTAGAAAAATAGAAGCATTTTGTTCTTATGTAGACTAAGAACACAACCCTGAAGACCAAAGGTATACACATCTCATAAACTTAAGCCTTTGAATCACATTATAAAGTTAATTATATTCCCAATAATCATAAAAGGATGATAATTAAAGCCAAAGAGTCTTTCACCAAAAAGAAAGATAGACATAACAATTATCTTTGCAAATCATTGAATGCTTACTCAAAGAATTCAAAAGCTAAGCCTGAGGATTGGATTAAAGAATTTTGACTAAAACCAATTCCTTTGTCAAATGCTCCTTTTGGCTTGGTAAAAAACCTATTCCATCAAAATCCATTAATTTATATAATCCTGAAGTAACCAAGACAGAATCTTGATGTTTTACACCAGAAGATAGATACAAGTATCCTGAAGATCAAATCTTATCACATACAGAAAAACCATTAAGTAATAATCTTATTCCTTTTGTTGAATTCCCCTTTTGGCTTTCCAAAACCTATTCCATCCAAATTTGTCAATTTATATAATCCTGAAGTAACAAAGACAAGACTTTGATGTCTTACACCAGAGGATAGATACAAGTATCCTTAGGATCAAATCTTATCACCTAGAAAAAAACCATTAAGTAATAATTTCTTTGACTAATTCTTTTTGTCAACTGACTTCATTTTTTTATTTTTTGTTCTTTTACAAAATTGTTAGTTAAGAAAGCAATCCTGACCAAGATAACTAGACCTATTTGAAGAAGAGGAAGTAGAGGGAAAATGGGAGAAAGTTTTTTAGCAAAAGAAATGCTGACTGGCCAAAAAGAGCATCAAGTCTTCTAGCCTTGTGATAGGAAGAACATCGACTGTCGACTAAAAGCCTGATACTTCTGTCACTTTTTCTACTCAGGTCACACCATCAACACCCAAGTCCAATCCAACCCAAAAAGTGTCTAATTTTAAACCACTTCAAATGGCCAAGATCTCTGTATTGAATAAGGAGTAAAAATTTTGGCACATCAACATAAGAAATCTTCTCATGTAAACAATTATTTATTTCCTTAATGGTTATTTTCTATTGACCAATTATTTCATCATCATTTTTTCTTTTAGGTATAGGCCGATGCTACTTAAGACTCAGGACAAATTGACTTGACCAAAGATGAATCTAATAAAAGATCTAAAAAGAGTGATGAAAAGGAAGTTTCTAAAAGAGTCCTAAGTCTTTAGTTGATGATACCACCTTTGAATATCGTATGGGTCTCGATGAGTTCACCAACCCAAAGATCAACATGTTTGAGAAATCACCAAAAATTAGGAAAAATGAAGAACTAACCCTTGATAATGCACTAGCTCAACTTGACTCCATCATCTTAGGTACATCAACCTTGTCGAGTGTTAATGTGCAACAAAAGAAAAAAGACCCTTCTGAGGTTAAAGCTAGCCTAAAATATTTGACAAAGGACTTGATAATCTATTCAATGATGATGTTGAGACATCAAAGTTAGTTGATACTCTTATTTTCTAGGAAACCACTTATGATTCCTAGATTACTATGGACATAAAGTGTTTGGCCTTTCAAGTTCAAGAAAATTATCTTGATCTGTTCAATCGAGGTTAATGTTGAGAAGGCATTTGCTAGCTTCAACTTTTTGACATTAACATTGTATAAATCATCTCGCTCTTTGTTGAACAATTCCTCTAAATAATCCAAGGTAGCATTGACATCTTTTTGGTCATGTTTGTTAGGCTACACATCAATACTGATTAAGGTCAGAGTGCCTAAAATGATGGAGTCAAGTCAAGCTAAGGCACCATCAAGATTTTGCTCCTTCCCTATTGTTCTAGTGTTATGGGTCTTGTTATCTATGTCCATATATGGATCAATCAAGGTTTCTTGGTTCATATGGTATTCAGATACCATTTCTTTGGGTAGTGATTTGGGACTTTTGTCAATATTTGCTTCTTCATCTTTCTCTTCAGATTTTTTTTCCTTAAGTCATCATCGATGAGAATGACGTGTTAAGCATCTTGTTTTGAGCTGACTTATATACAAAAAATGTAGAAAAATATAAGAGAGGTTTGACAAATAATTAACCATAAAGAAAAAAGATAATTGTTTGCTAGCAATGATGATTTCTTTCATCAATGCACTGGAACTTTGATTCTTTATTGTAAATGCTTAACAATGACAACTTTTTGATGAACATAAGTCCTAAAAGTAGAGGTGTCAGTTGAAATATGTTGACAAGAAAGCTCCACTTAGATATATTTGGCAAAGTCTTGACAATATGGAAATTTTCCTAAGTTCTTATTATGATTGAAATTTCATTGATTAATGATTGTTATCAATAGAATGATTTTACTTAGTTTAGTGTCTTCTGATTTTGGTGTCTTAATTTGCATTTGTACTGATAACTTTAAGGCATCAACATTGTGGGAACTATGTTACACCTATAATATTTGCCAATAATTGACAAGGCCATACTAGTTGACAAAGATATGGGCAGGAACTCATTTTATGTCCATAGTTGAAATAAAGTCAACTGACAATGTTGCAAAGACATAATACTCTGCTAGAAATAGTGTGGGTAGTTATTTGCTATTTCTTGACACACTTCAATTGGCTTTCAATAGTTTCAAAAAATGTCAATGATGAAGGACAATTGTTCCATTGATAGACAATCACCAGTGTGTTTAAGTGTTGCATGAACAATGCCTTGTAATCACATAGCAAAGTTGACCTAATTTGTCAATCCTTAATGTCATGTAGTTGCTCATCAATGATTTCATAAATTGTCAATAATCATAATTCAGTCAGTTGACAACCATTGGTCGATTGATGAAGTTATCTTGATAGCCAGAGTAGTTTTTCTAAGAGTTGAGAGTAGTAGTAAGAGAATAATAATATGGTAGCATGATGTGATAGTTAATGTCATCACAGTTGTCTAAGATGGGTACATAATTGTAATTAGTTATTATCCTCTTTGTTTTTTTTTAAATTACATATCATTTTTATATTTTAAATAGGTAGCTATCTATTAGAGAGAATTTAAGAGATAGTTACATTTATAAACTAGTCATTAAGGGTTTTATTTGTAGAAACCATAAACAGGACACTTGTAAATAGGTTTAGGATCAAATCTTTGGCATTTATACAAATAAACACTTTATAACACTCTACTATATTTTAATATGCACACTCTATGCATTTATATCATTCTCACGCAAATGAAGTGAATCTTTTTATTGAACAGGAACATTCCCTTATGCAAGGGCATATTTAAAAGATAAGAAACAAACCTTTGATCTCACATATCCTTTCATATTTTTAAGATCCATTTCCTTGCAGATTGTTAATGTTGATAAAAACAATTTGCCACTGAAACAAATAATAAATATACAATAATTCACATTTATACACATGGCATAATTACACTACAAGAAAAATTCATATTTCCCTTGGATTTAAGCATGATTGGAAAGGCACCTATAAATCTGCAGGAAAAACCATGGCCAGTCACATGAAAATGAAACATGGTGGAGATCTAAGTTTTTTGGGCATTTGAGGTGGCCTTAGACGTGGTGGAAATCACTTAAGTGATTTCCCATGGCTTTAACCATCTCAGGGACTAGCCCAAAATCAAGTAAAACTACAATGTCAACCTCTTCCTCCCTTATTTCGTAGAAGCAACATTTGGCCAAGCAGCTTCCCTTCTCCACTAGTCATAAACCATTGCTATCCACTATCACCAAAGCCACCACCTTGCTTCAACAACCTTCTCCAAGTGGGTAAGTCTCTTATCTCATCTCCCTCTTCTATTTTATGATTTTTCCCAAATTTCCAACCTAGGATTCCTTTCTCTCTTTAGGAAATTTTTGTTGAAAATCTCTTTAATCTCAACTGAAAATTATTGGAATCAAAATGTTAGTGATGTTTTGTAATTGTTGTCATGTGAAATTTATGCTCATTGTAGTTTTAATTGTGAATATTGATGTTATGTAAATATATGAAATTGGTTCTTTTTTGGATAAAGTAAATTTGTCAATTATAAAAAATTTGAATTTAAGTGTTATGATTGATTTTGTGTGGTATTTGTTTGCCGATAATTAGTTGTAGATTTACTTGTGTAAAAACTATTAAATTATGATGAAATTTTATTTTTTCATTGAAAAATTAGGTTACGATGAGAATAATTAGAGGCAAGTTTAATTTATGATTTTAGGATGAAATTTGATTTAGTGAAAATTTATTTGGTATTTTAGTGAAATTGAGTCAAATCTTCTCAAGGTGCGCAACAAACTAAATATTAAATTGATGTGTTAAACGATCTTGGGTAATTGTTAAAAAAATTATAATTAGAAGACATTTCTAATAAGTTAGATGATCTTGGAGTGTTTGTTGTTTAACCATTAGTTATAGCTTAACTTATGTAAAACTATTATGTTCTAGTGAAATTAATTAGAAGAGAAGTTTTATTGATGACTTTAGGATGAAATTTGATTTAGTGAAAATTTATTTGGTATTTTAGTGAAATTAAGCCAAATTTTCTTAAGTTGCATAACAAAATAAATGTTAAATGGCTCTAGGTAATTTTTAGAAAAATTATAATTGGATGACATTTCTAATATTTTATATGATTTTAGAAAGTTTGCTATTGACTATTAGTAGTAGGTTGACTTATGCAAAACCTATTAGGTTATGATGAAGTTAATTAGAGGAAAAGTTTGATTTAAGATTTTAGGATGAAATTTGATTTAGATAAGGCTTATTTCATATTTTGTAATATTGTAGGTGATTTTAGAGTGCTTGTTGCTTGAATATTAATTTTAGGTTGACTTATGTTTAAATTAGTTTTAGGTTGGGATTTTTTTTTTCATTAAGTGACTTTTGTAGCATTGAATATCTTTTACAATTGTTATTCAAGTTTACTTATTTAGAGTTAGCCTTGGTATTTTACAATTGCATTTTGTCGATATGTTAACATTAGATTGAAACGTGTTGTCCATTAAACTAAATTGAATTTGTGTGATATGCCATAGGATTGTTTTACATTAGAAACAAATATTCCAAAGCATCATAAGTGAATGTATAATAGATTGCTTCTAAGTAAAAAAAAAAAGGATATATCGATGAATTTTTGTTAGGAGTTGGGGAATTTGTGGCCTTTGCTTGTCAATAAAATGTTTTGCTAGAGAAGGTGTAACTCTTATTTAAAGTGCAAGAATAGGAAATATATAAAACTTGAAGTAGTCAAAGTACATATATATATATATATTTCGAACAGGTTTAAACCTATGTATTAGTGTTGGTCTTGTCATAGTGAAGAAGAGCCTATAAGATATAGAGATGATGACTTAGGAGGTTTTATGTATGAAAATAATTTTGAAGAAGCAAATTAGTTTGAGAACATAATTTTTTATATCATTAGGCCTAACTTCCAAAATTCTTATAACTATAACATAGAAGAAGCCCAAATAAAGATGCTAAAAATTTTATGATGTGTTAAATGTTGCTCAATATCCATTATGAATAGGTCATAATAGCTACACAAGTTGTTTGTTGTAATTAGGATATCGGACATCAAATCTAACTACAATTCACCCAAGGTAATTTTGATGAAACAAGAAACTATTGAAGGAAATTAATCCATAAGGGAATCTTGTACTACCAAACTTATATAAGACTAAGAAGTTAGTTTCAAAACTTGGTCATTGATATAAGAAAAAAGATTGTTGCATTAATAAGTGTATGCTATATTACAAAATGATAAAAATGAGAGACATAAATTTTGTGATGCACCTTGATATAAGGAACCAAGAAAGGGAAAAGGAAGATATAAAGAAGTGTTTTTCAAGAGAATGTTTTATTTAAAAATGAAATTTTTTAATTTAATTGCCACTAATTTAGATAATGTAGAAATAAATTAAGTCATATAAAAAGAAGACATGGCAAGTTAACATCTAATGATATCGTGATATTTATATAAAAAGCACATGAAAAACAAATAATTAAATAAAATGGTCAATTAAGTTGATTATGTGAATTAATTCTAAGATTTAGATAGTTTATAACATTAATTTCAATTTTTCAGAGTTAATGGAAAAAATGAAAATCTAGCCACCTCAAAGTTGAAGGATGTTAGAACAAAATTTTGTAATGAAACTTTATTGATAAAGTTGCATTTTGTTCATTTTTGTTACACATAAAATCCATATTTACAATGCTATAACTTTCTATAGAAAAATATTATTTTATATACAATATTACAACTCATTTTTTTTTATTTTACATAAAAGTTTTAACAAAATTTACAAAATAAATAGTGACATCTGAAACATCACCTATTTTATATGTTTAATGAAAGAATTTTGAAAATTCACAACATTTTAATATGGGCTTTCATCGAATAAAATGAACTTTTTGTATGCTTATTGAACTAATTAAGAAAGCAAAATAGATTTTTATAAATTATAATTTGCTGTTATTTGCAAAATTCACAATTACTAAAAATGCAGTTCCCATGATGAAAAATTGTAAAAAATTACTTTTGCAAAGGTTGTACAACTTAATATTGTAGAAAATTATTTTTGTGAAAATTTATTTTTAAAACATAA
This sequence comes from Saraca asoca, assembly GCA_026873985.1. Taxonomy (NCBI): domain Eukaryota; kingdom Viridiplantae; phylum Streptophyta; class Magnoliopsida; order Fabales; family Fabaceae; genus Saraca; species Saraca asoca. Next base: position 14,250 of record JANHAO010000551.1, on the reverse strand, counting down.
TTAAATGTCTTCAAAATTACTTAATCAAATTTAAACATCCAGATAAAGAATTAGACAAATGAATGGGATTGAGATGCTGTAATTTAAATTTTTACATTTTAAAATTCTACTAGACTTACATTCACTAGCATCTAGGATCAAACTTAGGATGCAATGGAAGATAAAAGTCTTTCAAAAAATATTGAATGCCAATTGAGTGAAAGACTCTTAATAACACAACCTTAGTTTTGCCAAAGCATTTACTAATATCATATATAGTAGGATATAGTGTAATATATGTCTTTTCAATAGATTCTTAATGTGACCCATAATTATCATGCCTCAAGAACATGAACTTAAAATATTGAATTTGGACTTTGTCTTTTCAAAGTATTTTATGAATTCATTGAATTATCCAAATTCATTTCTTGAGAAACTTACTTTATCTAAGTACATGTATGCTACTATTTTGTATATATACATGAGTTACGCATTCATGTTATAAGAATTATGAGAAGTTAATTTCATCATTAATGTGAAAATTGTAACTTTTTAAAGTGGGGCAAATGAAAGGTTTTCTTGATGGGAGAAAACAAAAAAGAAAAAGAATGAGAGATGCCCCTAGATTAGAGATATAAAAGCTTGTGAAGTTTCACCACTTAGGGGCACAAGGTTCTATTAGGCTAGAAGGCATTCTTTTAAAATACCGAGGACAAAATGAGTGAAACACAAGAAAATTATGACTAGATTATTCAAGATCAAGAATTAGCAACCAACAATCAAACATGGACAAGCATGATTAGAGGATTTTTTTTAATTATTTCTTATATTGTGGTATCAAAGCCTTAGTTCAACCATATTGTTTAGTTTTCTTAAAATTTTGATCTATGCCAATTAACTTCTAGATTTTTAATTAGGCAAAAAAGATTAGGTTCTATGTGACTTTTGCATATTTTCAAGATATTATGGTTTGAATCTAATACATGATATTTTATGATCATATGCATATCTTAGGTCATTGATATTCTTATGATAGTTGTGCATATTTTAGAATATAATGATTTCTACTACTATTGTGTTAATTATTGTTCCAATATATGGTTATATTAATGCCAAAGAAAATCTCCAAAATTTATTTTTTATGAAGTAACATTAGAAATAAGAGTAGCCACTGCATCTTACTTATAATATTATAAAGTTTCTAAAGCTTTAGGAGAATTTCTATTATGTTATGACATCTAACTTTGCAATTAAATTGTAAAAAATAATCATTTGTGACAATAGGAAAGTGATTATTTTTTATAACTTTATTGGCATAAGATAGTGAATTCTATGATACAATAATAGTTTTTCTATATTCACGGATATGGAATCTATTATTTTGTTGTATGATATTCACTAGTTTCATGAATAAAGGTTAAATAAATTATGTACATGGTGCAACCTTTACCTATAAGGAGGTTTTGAATTTACTTTATTATTTGCCTCATAATAATGCTACATTTGATTATTGCAGCTTTTCCAACTACCTTTATGCCTTTTGGTTCTGAAATTCCTAAGTTAAATGGTGAGAAAGATTAGGTTTTATAAACTTTAGGTTATATAAACCTTGATTTGACATTTCGTGTGGATGAAATACCCATTCCCATAGACTTAAGTACATCATCTAAAGAGCTTTTTATTAGTAGTGGGAGTGGTTTAACCATTTAAGTTTGGTTCTCATAAAAAGGCACATTAGCAAAAGTATTCAAGGTTCAATTCTAGAAATTATTCAATTCCAGAAATTACTAAAGTAAAGGACTTCCTAAAGGCAATTGAGGATCAGTATTGTGTCTTGATAAGGCTATAGTGAGCAATCTAATGTTATGACTATTTAATATGAAATACAATGATTCTAGACTATGCATGAGAACATGATGCAAACGAGGGGCATTGCAGCATAACTCATGCCCTAAGCTGAAATTTTTAACTCATTTCAAGTACATCTCATACTTAACTCTCTTAAAAAAATGAGCTCATTTTAAGATCACCTATAATGCATAGAAGAAAAAATGGTCTACTAATAAACTCTTGACTATGTGCATTCAAGAGGAAGAAAGATTAAAAAATGAAAATATAGAAGTTGCATATCTATGATAAGGGTAAAAGAAAGAAAGGCAAAGTTAGTCTATTTGAGAAGAAAGAAGGTATTATGTCAAATAAAATTTTTAGCAATAAAGATGTCTATTTCTTTTATAAGAAAAAGGGACAATGGAAGAAAGATTGTGCATAGTACAAGAAATGGCTAGAGAAAAAAGGTAATTTTACTTGTTATCTATGTTATGAATATAATTTTCTTAATATTTCTGATAATACATGGTGGATTGATTCTGGATCTATGATCCATATTCTTAATACCATGTAGGGATTTTTCAACCTAAGGAAACCAATAGGAAGTGAACTAAGCTATATTCATGCAATTGAATGTATTCAAAAGTGGAGGCTATAGGAATCTTTAGACTTATTCTAAGAAGTGACTATATTTTAGATCTTGAAAATATTTTTTTGATTCCATCTTTTAGTAGAAACTTAGTTTTTATAGCAAAACTGGTATCACTTGGTTATGATTTTAATTTTAGTAATACAATTTTTCTATGTCAAAGAACAGTGTTGAAATCGGTCATGGTAATTTATAAGTTTGATCTTTACCCAAATTGTAGTTTTTTTAACTTTACAAGATGGTATTGGTGCAAAAAAAAGTATTATCAAGGAAAACTCCACTACATTATGGCACAAAAGATTATGTAATATTTCTATCCAAAGGTTAAAAAGATTAACTAATGATGAAATAGCAAAGGACCTTGACTTTTTAGATTTTGGAATTTGTGTGGATTTCATAAAGGAAAAGCAAATCAATAAGTCTACTAAAGGTACTAAGAAGAGTTCTATGGCTCTTGAGTTCACATGCATACATATACACACATATATGTGTGTGGAGGGGCTGTTTTCCATCTTGTTTTAATGATCAAAGATTTTTTGTATCATTTATTGATGATCATACAAGATTAAAAAAAAATCATAATTGTTAGATCTAATAGTGATGGTAAATCTTATGGATAGTACAAGAAAAAGAGAAAATATCAAGTCTATTTACTGCATTCCTTAAGCAAGAAGGAATTATTGGATAATATTCAATGCTTGACACATCATAACAAAATAGTGTGGTAGAAAGGTAGAATCATACACTTATAGACATGGCTAAAAGTATAATTAATTGTGCTAATCTCCCTTTAGAGTTATGGAGTGAAGCCTTGAAAACTATAGTACATATCCTAAATAAAGTTCTATCTAAATTTGTTTCTAAAACTTCATTTGAGTTATGGTGGAAACTAAGTTTAGGACATTTACATATTTGAGGTTGTTTAGTGGAAGTCTAAGTTTATAATCTAAATCTAAGAAAGTTAGACCTTAGGATAATAAGCTATTCTTTTATTGACTATGCAAAAACCTCTAAAGGATACATGTTTTATATTCCTTGTCATACATATAGAATAAATGAAACTAGAAATGCAAAATTTCTTGAAGATTCTCAGGTGAATGGGAGTGATATTCCTCATAAAGTAGTGCTTGAAGAAGATCAAGTATCTTTTAAGTCAATGCTTGATAAATTGACTCTTTATCCAGTATACCTACAATCTATTGTAGGAGAACATTTGTTTAAAGAGGTCAAGAAGTTCAGGAATAATCACCCATTGACAAGAATGAAAATATTGAACCTACTACTTTAAATAATCAAAATAAAGAAGAACAAGTAGAGGTTCAAAGATCTCTAAGAGTTAAGAAACTTGCAATATCTAGTGATTATGTTGTATACTTCCAAGAGTTTAACATTGATGTTGGACTTGAGAATGATCCTATTTTCTTTTCACAAACCATGAGTAGTGATAAATCTAATTGTTGGCATAATGCTAAGAAAGAAGAAATGATATCTATGGATTAAAAATCATGCTTGGGATCTTGTAAACCTACCAAAAGGAGCTAAAGCTCTTAGATGTAAATGGGTTTACAAAACCAAAAAGGATCAATCTGGTAGAATTGAAAGGTACAAGACCTAATTTGTTGCTAAAGGTTATACCCAAAAAGAAAGTATTAATTATTATGAGACTTTTTCTCAAGTTTCAAAGAAAGGCTCTTTTCATATTACCATGGTTTGATGGTGTATTTTTATTTAGAGCTACACTAAATGGATGTTAAAATTGCCTTTTCAAATGAAGATCTAGAAAAGGAAGTATACATGGAGCAACTTGAGGGTTTTTCAAAAGATAGTCACTCAGTTTGCAAGTTAAAGAAGTCAATTTATGGACTTAAATAGGCTTCAATCAATGGTATATCAAAATTTCACAATGTTGTTACTTCATTTGGTTTTAAAGAGAACATCATTGATCAATGCATATACCTTAAGATAAGTGGGCATAAATACATTTTCTAATCCTTTATATGGATGACATACTACAATTGCAAGAAGTGATATAGGATTGTTACATAAAACTAAAGATTTTCTTGCCAAAAATTTTGAAATGAAAGATATGGATGAAGCTTCATATGTAATTGGTATTGAGATTCACTAGATAGAACTAAAAAGGTTTTAAAACTATCTCAATGAGCTGACATTGAAAAAGTTAGCAAAAGATTCAAAATAAGTGTTTGTTCTCCTACTCTAACACTTATAGTTAAGGGATATAAATTCACTATCATTGAATCACCATAAAACTCTTTAAAGGATAATTAGATGAAAAATGTTCCCTATGCTTCAAATCTTGGAAGCCTAATATATGTTTAGGTCTGTACTAAACCTAATATTGCATTTGCAATGGGGATGTTGAACAAATATCAAAGTAATCTAGGTCATGAACATTAGAAAGCTACAAAGAAAGTGATGTGGTACTTACATGAAACGATAAATTATAACCTCACTTACAAGCATGTAGAAAATCTTGAAGTAGTTGGGAATTCAAACTTTGATTTTGCTAGATACCTAGACACCTACAGATCTACTTCAAGGTATATTTTTCTACTTGCTAGCAAAGGTATTTATGGAAAGTGCTAAAAAATTAGTATTACTTCATCTACGATGGAGGTAGAGATTGTAGCATGCTATGAGGCTACTTCACAAGCTCTATGGTTGAAGCATTTTATCACAGGATTAAAGGTAGTTGATTCTATTACAAAACTAATCAAGATATATTGTGATAATTTAGCAATACTTTTCTTTTTGAAGAACAACAAAAATGGCAACCGTATTAAGCATATAGACATTATATATCTTGTTGAAAAGGAGAAAGTGAATATGAAGGAGATTACCATTCTGCATATTAGCACACAGCTAATGGTAGCTAATCCAATGAGTAAAGCATTGCCTGCTAATTTGTATAAATGTCATATCAACGTATGGCCCTTATTAGTTTTTCTATGTAATTTGCTTTCTGAAATAAAAGGATAATGAGACAACTTTATTGTGCACATTTAATTATTTGTGTCATATGAGTTATCCATTTGGATATGTGCAGTTAGACCTATAAGTCAAAGCTTTATAAGCTGCTTATGTGAGAGTTGTTGCTCATTGTAATACATGGAAGGAAGTGTTCATTTTAAAGAACATAACCACAATAATTCATTATCTAACTTTTCTCACATAAGTAAATTCTCATGCTGTTCAACATATAAATATGACCATATCGAGATTAATTCTTATCACTACAATATTTATGGGTCAAGTGGGAAAATGTATATGTCTCTTTAAAAGATTTTTAATATGATCCACAATTATTATGCTTTAAGAACATAACTTAAAATATTGAATTTAGACTTTCTCGTTTTCAAAGTATTTTATGAATTCATTGAATTATCTAAGTTAATTCCTGAGAAACTAAGTTTATCCTTAATTTACTAAATACTTTATCTAAGTACATGTATACTACTATATTGTGTATATACATTAGTTACACATTTTTTGACAAGAATTATAGGAAGTTAATCTTATCATTAATGTGGAAATTGTAACTTTTTAAGTTATGTTGATTGAATTAATTTATTAATAAAGTAAGGCAAATGAAATATTTTCATGATGGGAGAAAACAATAAAGAAAGGAAAATGAGAGAGATCCTTAGCCTAGAGATATATAAGCTCGTGAAGTTCCATCACTTAGAGACATAAAGTTCCATTAGGCTAGACAACACTCTCTCAAAATACTAAAGACAAAATGAATGGAACATAAAAAAATTATGACAAGATTATTCAAGATTAGGAATTTTCAACCAACAATCAAAATTTGGACAAGCATGGTTGGAGGTGTTTTTTTTTCCAATTATTTCTTACATATAGTATTAAATCTATTACTATTTTTAACGAAATCCATCATGTACTCATGTTACATTTGACTGGGTAGAATGCAATGGAACGAGAATGGCGTGGGAATAATTATGTTTGGTATATTTAGGAATGGAATGACATTCCATTCCATTTTTATGTTTGATATAATAAAATATTGTAGGGATGGAATGGAAAAAAATAATTAATTACAATAATATTCTCACTACAAAAAAAGAATAAAATAACTATCTAAAAATAGTAAAAAAATGTGCAAGGCTTAAAAAATCTTCAATATTTATTGATAGTAGGACATTAGTTTATTCTTCAAGTGTGCTAGCCTTTTTTTTCTTCATAATTTTGACTCTCCTTATAAATTATTAAATTCTAATTCATTGATATTTATTTTACATTAAATAACTTTGTATAATAAATAATGTTTATTTTATAAATAATATAAAAACATCTTATTTTAAATCCTATTATTAAAAATATAATTGTCAAAATATTTTTATTGTAAAAGTATTGAAAACATGATATTATTTTCTTATATACCAACATAAGGATAATTTTGAAATAAATGAAAGATATAAGAGACAATGGTGTAACAAAGGCAATCCATAAATAATGGAATGACCAATTCCATTGCTTTTGTGATGGAATGGATATTCCATCGCTTGATATAATGGGCATTCCCTTTCCATAGTGCTCACCAAACAAATTTTTTACCTATTTCCATTTCTATCTCCATTTGTTCCATCTAACCAAATGTAATATTAGTTTTGGCTATGAGTCAGAGATGAAACATCCTTCATCTTCAAGGATTTGAATGTGTGGGACCTGAAGGAATTTCCAGTGGCCTCAAAACCACTCTAAGAAATCCTCCGTACAGGTAGCACTTTTACATGAAAGGCATTCAACAACGTGGTTCAGTTGAGGGCTCTCATCTATTCAATTTTTTTTTTTACTATTATCATAATATTGAAATTTAAGTATTACTATCTATTATAACAATTTACATATTAGGATAAATATAAAAATAACCTTCCTAAAATATGGCCTAATCTTACATATTGATGAGAAGTTATTAGGAAATCTATAGAAATAGCAAATTTATATGCTTTTGTGTGTGTGTGTGTGTGTGTGTATATTTAGTCACTCTCTTAATTTAATTCTCATTATGTGTAACAAAATAAAACTAGAATTTATGCTAAACATTTTTATCTACTACAATTAAATAAAAACTTTCCATTTTTTGTCAAATAAACTATATGACTAATTCTTTTTCTTTATAATCTTATATAACCTTTTTCTTGAAATTTAATATGTTTTTCATGAAGTTTAAGAATATAGAGTAATAATGGGCCTATGGACTAAGCCCAAACTTTGCCCATAAGCTTTGGTTTAGACCCTAATTAAATAATGGGTAAATTTTTATAGGTTGGGATCTGGACCAAAACTGAAAGCCCATTAATTTTTATAGTCTTTGGTCTAGCTTGGCCTAGCCTAACTTAACCACTAAAACCTTGACCTAATATTTTAAATTAGCTTGGAATCCTACTTCTAATTTGGTTTTTATTTGTATTGTTAAAACACATTAGTGACTACTTGTATATTTTAGGAGAAAGTTTCTTTTTTTTATTCTTATAAACAAAGAATTGGACAAGGCTAACCCAGAAGTAAAGATCCTAACTACTTCTGTGAACTTTTTAGTGAGCAAATATTGCTAAACCTACAGCAAATTCACACACAATATGTATAAACACGCATCAATATATATATATATATATATAGCATCTCATGCTTTATATAGGTCCATGATTATCAAGTAGTAATAGAAAATCTAATAGTTATATCACACCACCAAATTTATCCATTAGATAAAATAGAATGAGATCATCATACCACAATAGAAAGAATCATACAATCAACACTCATAACAATATAGGCCAATTATGTATCATTATTTGTTAAGTCAATATATATAAATTGTACTTAAAATAATAGTTGTAAATAAAAGAACATTGACCATCCAAACTTTGTAAATATGCAAATGTATTGTGTAATGTGCATGCAATTTTGTTCTCCCTTGCACCTCCTATGCACTTTTATCCCCTCCTTACTCCAACCTTTGTTCCTCCATTTTATTTATAATCCTCTTGCCAAAACTGTTTCACATTGATAAGTTACATCATGGGCTGGTACATGTAAATTTTACATTCAATGCTTTTTTGTGATCAATTAATGCAAATAAATTACATATGCACCTGTATGTTTGTTTTATCATTTCACAATAATCTTGTCTCATTGAGCTTTTTCACAACATACTTGACCACCGGGCTTTTTTCATAGCAATATTAGTCCAACATAATGAAATAAATTATCATCATTATTTCACATCTGTATACAGTTATCATCAACAATTAATTATATCACATATTCTTGGATCAATTTCACAATGACACTATATATATAGTCAAGCATACAAATTCATATTTTTGAACACATATACTATCATAGTAGAAAAATAAAATAGTATGGATGAAAGAATCGTGACTAGCTGTAATTTGGTTGGCCACAAACCCCAAATTCAAAATATTACATTTGTACCTTATTCCATGTTGTTCCAATCCAAAGTTCTCCGATCAACAAAGATATTTGTATTAGTCCCATTTATGTCCCATCCATTTAGTTTCAATCTATAACAAAGGTCCATAATAAAAGTGCATAGTATAGGTCCATAGCAAAATTCCATGTAGAGATACATAAAAGTCCTAAATTATTTTTGTTATTATTATTGGTTTGTTGTAGATATTATCCAAACATATTTAATATAATATATAAAAAAAACTCAAAATCCATTGGATATTTAACAATTTGATTCAAATTCAAACCATTAAGTATTAGGTCTAATTTAAGTTTGACCCATTAAATAAATATTTATCAATTCAAATTTGGATATTTTTTACCTTCCCTAATGTCTACTCTCATCCATTAATTTAGCATGCTTAGTCTCACGTCGCATGTTCACATGATAAACTGTAATTGAGTATTCTAATTCTCAAATATAATTTAGCATATTTACTCTCACCTATGCCATTCGAGTATTATAAACCCGTAATACGATAATATAGTGTTCAGTTTAAGGCATATATAATATAGGTCATTCCAGTGTGTATATATATAGGTAGATAACAAACATACGGGCAAGCACTGATACCGTATAGGCATAAACATATAAAACACATATGTATACACGGTTGAAGGCCTATAAACACATATAAATCATATTTAATATATAAAATACAAGGCCAACCGAGGAAACTACGATTCATGGTGGCCGCTTCAAGCTAGAGCAATCTATTAACCCTAAAGCTTTACATGATTAGTTTTGATAATAAATAGTAAATGGTGAATATATATTCTCAAATAGTAATGCATGTCTTTGTGCTATATCATACTTAATGTGCTTAATGCTATATCATTTACAAGTGTAAATTGAAATGTTATATTATGATTAATGAACATATATATGATAAGATTCTAATATATACTCTTGTTCTAATTTATTTTAGTTATATATTTGAATCATGTATTATAATAAATTAGTTTAGATTAAGTATATGTCCTACAAAGTTTAAATTTATTTTATAGGACTATCCAAACAAGAGGAAATGAGCATTAGAGCTAAGTGTTGATTATTCTTATCATGCTCATCTCTGAAGTCAAGGAAGAAGAATTGTTCCAAGTGTTAAAGACTTAGAAGATTGGAGTTTTGAATGCTTTGACGCTTCAAGATTTACCTTAGATCTTCATTGAGTATAGTCATTTCTTTTAAATTTAAACTTTCTTCTTAAATAGAATTTTTATGATTTAGAGATGAATCTTATTTTATAAATTCTTAGAATGCTTTATTATATTTTTCTTAATTGACCTTAATTTCAATTGATGAAATTCTTGTTTAGACCTTACTTTAGATAAAATATAAAGATATTAGAATTTTTGAATTTAGCTTATTTCTTTGAAAAACTTTTAAAACATTTGCCTCAAGATTTTGCTTGAAAAATTTTTGAAATATTTTCAGTAAAAATATTTTAAGATGTTCTTACATAATTTATCAATTTATTTAAACTTAGAAATATATTTTGTATTTGAAAATACTTTAAAGAAAAACATTCCAAGATGTTTTTACATGAGTTATCAAATCATTTAAATTTAAAAATATATTTTTGCATTTGAAAATACTTTAAACAAAAACATTTCAGGATGTTTTATCATATTCATTTAATTTGAAATTATGTTTTTGGATTGGTTTATGAAATTTAAATTGGTTTGGAATGAATTTGGAAAGTTTAATTTTTCAACTCTAAACCTTGCGATTTGACTTGACCATTTTTCAATTGTTTCCACAGACATGCTCACGAGGACATGACAGACGTTCTTGCCTTGTAATTTGGATCACAATTTAAACTATTTTTATACAATTTGAATCACATTTAAGAAGCAAAATGAATGACCAAAGGAGAAAAGGTTAATAAGATTAACAAAGAAGAAGCATCTGAAGTGGAATTCATTGTGAAAGAAAGGTTAACAAGAGTTCGGTTTAACCTTGATAAAACATTGTAATTGAGTAGACACTCAAAGCTTTTAACACTGGCAGATATTAACATCGATAGAAATTATACCTGTGACCCCTTTCTGAAATCCTCCTTTTCATCAACTTCATGCAACATGTGCTTTATATTCCTGCCATTTGCATGAGGCCAGGGTCCACGAACCCATTTTTTTTTTTTTATTAGGTGGGGTGGAGAAGAAAAATGGACATAACAATTAAATTCCACATAACTCTACAGCAAAGCACCTTTGATGAAAAGTTAGGATAAGGTTTCTTAAACTTCATCAACGGTCAGGAGAAGGTTTTCTTAAGTATTGTCTTACCAGTCAATGAAGCCGACATTTGTAAACAACAGGTAGCTGTAAATGAATTCAAAATGACTCACAGGAATACAACTGAAACAGATTGAGATAATTAGTTAGACTGAATCCCACAAATGAAGCATAATTTACAGCAAAAGAAGAATAGGTAACCAAAATACCTTTCAGACAAGAAGACAAAAATGTTGGTTGTCAGGAGCTACAAGTGCATGTGCCAAAAGTATCCTTTCTGCCTCATCCATGGAAAATTTTCCCCAACCAAATTGAAAGAATTTGGAGTTAACTTTAAAAACACTGATCACATTCCTATATGTAAAGTATCATTCATATTATCCTAAGCACTAAGAAATCATCAATTAGAGGAAAATCATAAGAATGGGAGAAATCATCCTGTCATATCATATAGTAATAGTCATTTTTGGAATCTCTTTAAAACCAAGGATTGGCAATTTATACATTCAAAGCCAGTGCAATGACCCATACCGGGTGGCTGTGAATGTCTCATCCAACAAAATAACGGCTGGTGTGTACATAGACAGAGAACTGCCCTCATGGCCCTGGATTTTGTTAAAAGAAGAGTTCAAATAACTTGGAAGTCGACCTATCTCTATCATGTTTAAAAGAGAAGGAATTTAGTGAGAAGCAAATATTGAAAAAAAAAAAAAAGGAGGCCATCATGTATATGTGACCAATCATATACCCAAGTAAACATATCTCTATTATCTTCAAAAGAGAGCGAATATATCTGGCAAATTCTACCCAAATAAATCCATTTTAACAAGCAATAATTGTGCGTAGAAGTTCTAGACATAATAATAAAGTGACTAATCATCAACACAGAATCCACAAAGACAAGAGAGCACTAGCTACATATTCTTTTTCCATATACAGAAACAGCTACTACTTTGCCAAATACTTATATATATGGTTTGATACTGATCTCCCACTGACTACTAAGTTCATCCACAGTAAAAGTTTCATTACTTCATAGTTCATACTGACCTTTTTCTGTCAAACCCAGAAAAAAGCTCTGGTGATGGAATAATATTAGATTATCAATCAAGCATTGCAATGACTTGACCACAAATTAGGTTATCGAATCATAAATTGTATTGAGAATTGCTTGATCAATTTTTTTACTCGTGAATCGAAGCGAATCTTAAATCGGTAAGATTCACAAAGTAATATAAAAATAGCATGTTTTATACTATATATAATTAAATGTAAACATATATGACAAAAAATCATAGTTTAAGCTCAGAAATATAATACTTCTCTAATATATATCATAAACTCAAAATTATAAATATAGAATTTCAAAAAAGTTAAGTCATATAGATTCAAAACAAACTTAATATATTATAATTCATAGACAAATAACATAATAATAAAGCACTATAGCATCCAAACTTCTTCATCTCCCCCACTTCAATTTCATCATCATTATCAATGTCCTCATCATCATATCAACATCTTCAATGTTGCCTTCTTCTTCTTCATCAACATCTAGTCTCATACTTTCTTCTTCATTTTCCTCTTCCCCCTCTTCAATATCACAAGCATCCCCTTCATCATCTTCAACTTGAACAATAGATTTTCCCTTAGCTTTTTTATTTGTAATAGCATTCAAGTTCCTTGGTCCTGCAATAAAAATAAGATTTTTCATTAGTTTATTCATTCTCATATTTTGATTCTAATTAAAAGAAGTAGCTAGACAAAATACTACCTCTTTTTTTTTTCTATTTCTAGAAGCTCCTTCTTCAAGATTGATGGATTTATGAACATCCATCCATGAATTATCTTCTGGTAAGCAAGGATTCTCTTTTTCGACAATCCATTCATCATCTGATTCCATATTCGATAAGCAAATAAGATCATAAGTGTCTCCTCTTTCCTTTTTCATCTTTTGTCTCATTTCAAGTTGAATATTATACTTGACAAATACAAGTGCATTCAATTTTTGTTGTGCTAAACAATTTCTTCTCTTTGAATGCACTTGATCAAATATGCTCTAATTTCTTTCACATCCTGTAGCACTACAAGTGAGACTTAAGACTCTTATAGTTAAAATTTGTAATCCATTGCACTCTGCACCAAATGATTCCCATCAAAGAGCTATGAAAATTAAAAATAAATAATAAGTCAATTAAAAAAATGCATAAGTTATAAACTAGAAAGAAATTAGTTTTGATTAATTATAAGAAAAATCTATTACCTGGTTGCTTCCTATCTCGAGTTGCAATTGCTGTGCTCATTTGAAAAAGTCCTTGAACTCTTGTGAGTTTTTGGATTTGATCATCAATTAGAAGTCTTTCTCTTAAGTTGAGAAATATCCTCTCAAGTGTGGTGTATAAAATTAACTGCACTTCACTATTGGCATTGAAGTTAGTGTCACAATGATAATTCATAAGTTAAGAAACAAAGTTAAATACAAAGTTTTAATAAAGAATCAAAGAGTATTATTAAATTTAAAACTTTGATATTACTTACTTGGGATTAAGAAAGTAAGCCATTGCATGGAAAAGCTTATGAAGTTGTCGGTTCCAATGAGTGTCAATGATCTTCCTCACCTTTTTATACTTTTCCTCTTTATTGTCAAAATTTTTAGCTATTTGTTCTTTGGCTCTATCCATTCCTTCATAGATATATGGCATAGCTAGTTTTGAGTCACCATCTATAGGTCTCAATACACTAATAAGTGGAGTGACACATTTCAAGCAATATTGGATAGAATTCCAAAACCTTTTATCTCTCAAGACAATCTCTAATATATTTTTGCCTTCTTGTCTAGTTGCATATGCACTAGTGGCCCATTTTCTTGATACAAACATAGATGTGAGATCACACTTTCTATCCATAATAGACTTCAAAGTAAGATAGGCGGTTGCAAATCTTGTAATTGCTAGCCTTGCCAACTCTTTACCTTTAGAATATTCTCTATACAAAGCAAGCACCCAAGCATGCCTATAAATAAAAATTGTGATTTGCTT
>JANHAO010000550.1:0-40176 GCA_026873985.1 Saraca asoca | reverse complement strand
AAGAGAGGAATATAGGTTTATATAGGAGAGCAATTCTCACTATTTCACCAACTCAAGCCTCCATTGTTGACAAAGCTTGAAGTTGATGATCTATCAAGCCTCCATTGTTGACAAAGGTTGAAGTTGGTGAGCCTAACTTTGACATGAGCTATCATTTTCAACACATTAATCAACTCACTCATATGACAATTTAATTTAAATTAATTATGTTTATTTAATTTTTCACATACTCAATTTTTTTTTACCATCATATGTACATTAAATTGTACTTTATGCATAATATAACTTTTTCATACCATAATTTGCATATTCTTAATTTTATTTATTTATGTTATGTGATAGAGTGAGTAATAAGACTTCAAAAAATAGTAATAAATATATTAAATAATATCGTATACACAATATAATCTATTCAACAATACTATTTCCACTCCTTCAATCACAGCAGCGATAATTGGGCAAGATTTATTTATTCTAATCTTTCTGACTAACATTTTTCATGTCACAAATTGCATGGAGCTTTCACGTGGAACATGATAGAAATGACTTTGTGTGTGAGTATGCTGTGCTTTAACATTTTTGTTTTATTATATTTTCCTTCTTGTAACTGACGGATTTGGATCAGGAAATTAAGAAAATAATTTTGTGAGACAAATATGCTCTTTAATTGAGATTCATAATTTTTCCTTTTCAAATATTGACCATTTTAATACAAAAATTTTATAACTATATTTTTCTTGGATCTATACTTTCTTAAATTTTTATTCATCAATTTTCCAAATTTTTGAAAGTATCAAAACATAATTTTTTATTTTGGTATCTATAGCGATTTATTGAAATCCAACATTTTACTGAAAATAGATATATATTTCTTAAATTTATATTTTTAATTTCTTCTGAAAATTGATGGGTTGCGTGTTCATTTATGATGAATTCGTACCCAAAGAGAGTTACAGATCTAAATTGGTACCTCACCTAACATTTCCAAAACAAGCATGCAGGGTGAAAAAAGGTCATCGTATGCTTCAAAAAGTCAAAATGAGGCTGCTCAAGAACAAGACATAAAAGTCATTTTCAGAAATGCCCAAACAACGACTTCCTGCTGCTGTCTGATTTGACCTCTGCTGCCAGCCGGCTCACTCAGTTTCATTTCTACTCTGTCATAGGCCCAATAGCTTAAATCCAACAATGTTAAGTGGGCATATATACCAATTCAATGGCATGCAAGTCTGTTTTGGGATGGAACAAACTCTTATGCATCATTAATAAGATAAAGAAAGGAATTGTTTTAGAAGAGATTTTTAATTTCAAAACTCAAAGCTTTCATCGATTGTAAGTATATGTAAAAAAATGAAGAAGAAATTTTAGAAACTATAACGAGAGTGCTGAGAAGAGGGTTCATACTTAATCGTATTCAATACACCATTATGGTTCTAAGCAAACCCAAAAAAGAAGAGAGACCTTGACTTCCATTAGATAAAGCCTACTTTTTGTTCCATGCTGGTAAAATTTTGCATCCAATACTGTTCACACTAAAATCTAGTTAACTGATTTGAGTTTAATATTACCCCTAATTGCAAGCAGAATATGATAGAAAACAAAAAGGAAAATGATAGAAGAGAAGAAGAAACAACAATACTAGGAGTTTATCGTGATTTGACTAAAGCCAAATTGACCCCTACATCCACGTTGTTCTTTGATTATCCACTAAAAGGATAGTTTTTACAGAATTTGGATACAATGGCAGTGTTTTCTCTCAATATATAGTGCTCTCTATATGTTCTAGCAGAGTTTTTGCATGTGTAAACTTCCTTTCCTTTACGGTGACCTCCCCTTCCTATTTATAGAAAGGGGGAGGGTTACAAGTGTAATTTTATAAACAGCCAAATGATTATCTCTGCCATTTCGGGCATTTAATGCTTGGCATCGGGGTAATTAATGCTGGACAAATCATTGTTGGACTTTTGGGGAGCTGATGTGTAGGTTTAGAGGCTGAGCTGTTAACTGGAGACGTGTGCCTTAAATTGCTGACTAAGCTCCGTACAGGTATCTATTTCTGGTGGGCGAGGTGGAAGTTGAGCGAGCTGGTGGCTCTAGCCGACTTTGCCATCCTTGCCTAGATGTTCTCTTGGAGGGTAGTAGGCTTCTCGCTGAGGGGTTGAAAGCCTTCCCAGTGAGTTGCGCTCTCTACTTGTGACATTACGAGATGTCTTCAGCTCATGACCGACAATCTAGGGTCCTCGCTCAATGACCACGAGCTCTGATTCTGACTTCTATTTAGCCAGTTATGCCTCCTATTGGACCTTGGCCAGCCCAAAATATGCTTCTGGAAAATGCCTATAACATAAGCCCTAACTTTCAACTCATTTTGCGGGCTGGGAGTTGTAGATAGTAGTCAAAGCCTTTGCCTGTAATTTGCAGGATAGCTAAGTCTTCATGCTCAGACTGCTGTGTTGTCTTTTCCGTCATCTAGGCTTTAATTTCCCATGCCTTAGGCTATACCCCTCACTGTACATTGTCTCAGCCACTGATGTGACGGTCTCGTTATTTCTAGGCCATTCGATCTGGGATAGCTAAATGTTCCTTAGGTTATTGGATGAACCTGAGTGGGTTTATAAAGGCTTGTTAAGCTCTTCTTGTTTCCTTGTGAGGTTGTCCGATAGATGCCTTAATTAAGCCCTTCGTCCTTTTAATGGTTTGGCTTTCGGAGAAGCTCTTTGGGGTATGGATAGTTTGTTGCAGAAGTTTTGCAGACATGGATAGTCTGTTGCACGTGGCTTCCCTGGATAACTTCTCTCGTTGGCTTCCGTGAAGTCTTGTATTATTCTTAGATTATTTCTTCATGATCTTTTCGTGAAGTTCAGCCTTGCTAGCCATGCTCCTGACTCCTTTTTGAATTGCTCTAGGTTTAGGAAGTTAGGAAAGGAACCGTCAGCTGAGGAAGGCCATAAGCAGGAGCAGCCATGTCCATTCACATTTCATCTGATGGGAGTTTGCCTCCTGGAAACTGGCTTTCCTTTCCTCGGTAGGAGTATAGACTTTAAGCCTTTGCTTTATCTTTGTGTATCAGTTCTTCTGATGTAAATCTGCCTAGTTGAGGGAGGTCTTTCAATGAAGCTTTGAGTAAAATGTTTGTACTTTTTTGTTTTTCCAAGTCCGTTGTGTGGACAGTTCAATTAATTGCCATCGATAATGTGATTTACCCCTACAAAGTCATAATTCAACAATCATTGTGTAAAGCATTTAACAGGACAATTAACCATTGTTATAAGAATAAAATTTGAGTCAAAGGCTTTAATTAATAAATTTTAATTTGAAAGATATGCACCGCATGCCTAATTGGTCATGCCGGCTCACACAAGAATTTTGTGTATGGCTAACGCTACTTCGATGCGAGGTCTTGGAACTACATGTGCAAGCATTTTGTGCGTGGAGCACTGCTTGGATGCGACTCACGTAAGCATTTAGTGCGTGGCTAGCATTGTTTGGACCTGAGGTCTTGAGTTTGCTTGTGTAAGCATTTTGTGTGTGGAGCACTGCTTGGACGCGAGGTCTTGAGTTTTACCCATGCAAGCATTTTGTGCATGGAGCACTACTTAGACATGACTCACGCAAGCATTTATTGCATGGCTAGCACTACTTGGAAGCGAGGTCTTGAGTTTACCCATGCAAGCATTTTGTGCATGGAGCACTGCTTGGACATGGCTCGCATAAGCATTTAGTGCATGGCTAGCACTGCTTAGACGCGAGGTTTTAAGTTTAGCCCACGCAATCATTTTGTGCATGAAGCATAGCTTGGACGCGGCTCACGCAAGCATTTAGTGCGTAGATAGCACTGCTTGGATGTGAGGTCTTGAGTTTGCCCGCGCAAGCATTTTGTGCATGGAGCACTGCTTGGACATGGCTCGCGTAAGCATTTAGTGTGTGGCTAGCATTACTTAGATGCGAGGTCTTGAGTTGCCCACGTAAGCATTTTGTGCGTGGAGCATTGCTTGGACACGACTCGCACAAGCATTTAGTGCGTGGCTAGTATTACTTGGACGCGAGGTCTTAAGTTTGCCCGCGTAAGCATTTTGTGGGTGGAGCACTGCTTGGATGCGGCTCGCACAAACATTTAGTGCGTGGCCAGCACTGCTTAGACACGAGATCTTAAGTTATCATTGTGGTCTGGTGCTACACGACATGCGATCCCAACGAGCCATTTAGTACTACCATTCGTCTCACACGTGTGGCTTTTCGTTTTCCAATAATGGTTAGTAATTATTACTCCTGATTTCAATGCGTGCATACCACATCATCATGACTTGGCCACTATCTTCCCTGGATCGTTGGATCATGGGTAATTGACAGCCCTTTTGATCCAACGGTGGGATCGTGTCCCTTTATAAATAAAGAGTGCCTTCCTTCTTTCTCTCATTTAGCCATTCGAAAACTTCTGAAGTTCCAGTGTTTTCTACTTATCTGCTTCTTTGGTTTGTTGTGATAGCTTCCTCACCACCAGTCTCCACCATTTTTTGCTCGTTCTTCTAGCTATTACCCCGAGCTTTTCAAACCTTTCATATCCATAAACCATGGTATGTTCCTTCTAATTCTGTATTTTTTACGTTTTCTTCCTTCATTGGAGATAAGGGACTTGATTGTGGTTGATTAGGGGACGATTAGGTTAATAGGTTGAGATGATTTAGACACTTAGTTTTGTTTTGATCGGCAGAGTTAGGCTACCGGTAGACTTTAGAATTCCGATCATTGATTTTAGTCTTTTAAGATTCTGTGGTTCAGTCAAAGTATTTCTTCCATTCGCCATAATTCAGGTTGTCAGTGAGGTGACATAGGGTGTGCATGGCCTGCGAAATAGGGGTCATTAGACTTAGTCTTCAACACGGTTCGCTTTCAGCAACTTGACCAGCCTATTTTCTTTGTGTAGATGGTAGCAGGTCATGCACACCACCGCCATATAATTAGGAATCAGGATGACGAATCAGACTCATCTTAGAGTGCGAGGATTATTCGATGTGTTAATAAAGCGACCTTGAGTGGGAAGGAGGTTACTACGAACCTAGGCCCTCGTCCAGGATGCACCGAGGGCTGGGGGACCGCCGCGGGCCAACGCCTCGATCGTCATGCATTTAGGTTACATTCCTCAATTGTGCACCTTCGTGATGTCTAAACTATGATTCAATCGTGCCGAATCCCCAAGGGGTGCAATGCTATGGTCCCCGCTCCAAATGACTATGCCCCTCATCCTCCTCGAGGCTTTGTAGCTATCAGTATCCCGTATCTCACCGTGGGATTAAGATTTCCCATGCAACCTTTTATTATTGACTTTTTAAACAAAATAAAGCTTAGTCCATTCCAACTAACACCAAACTCATATACTTCGCTCATCTCGTTAGCCCTTATCCATATGGACAACAACCTCCCTCCATTGTCACCTGAAACTCTATGCTATTTGTACGATCTAAGATGTGCAAACTCAGAGGATAGGCTCTACTAACTCTCAGCTAGGCAGACGCCATACAAGAACATCCTACAGAAGGGGGATGCCAAGGGAAGTCCAACGTGGGGCACTATAAGTCGTGTTGGTTTTACATCTCATGACCCTCGCTGCACTATCTTAAGAATTTTGATTTTGTTCTTGTTTCGGGTAGGCAGGCTACATATGAGTGAACTTGATAACTTTTTTGGTATCTATTTTTGATTCTAACCTTTGCTTGATTTTACATTAGTAAACGGCCAACGTTAGGGGTCAGGGAGTTGGGGGTCTTAGACTAGTTCGTTACGTCTGACGATCTCAAAAACGACTTCAAATTTGATGAAAGCCTCCTCTATTATTATAAGCTTGCCCTAGTGCAAGGTATTGAGGTCACCCGAGAGGTAGGAATTCATCGATTAATGGAGGCCCATGAACTTTGACGACTACGACAAAGTGATGGAGTTAATCCTTAGGATACCGCCTTTAGATAGCAAGGATGATGCCCCTTTGGCCTGTGAGGTTATCTCAACTCTGATTGCTAAGCATTTATTATCCGTTAAGCATTCATTGCCCACAAGGCAGACATAATCATTTTGCTATTTGTCAAATTACACTTGTAACATTCCTGGTTTCTATAAATATGGGAGGTATATATCATTGTAAGTAAGTAAGAAATTGCATGCAGACACTCTGCTGAAATAATAAGAGAGTACTTACATAGTAAAAGGGCATTGATATTGTAACTCTGTTAAGCTAAATAGAGAAATCACCATATTATAGAAAATACAAACCACTATGGATGTAGAGACTATTATGGCTTTAGCCGAACCATGATAAAAAGCTTCTGTGTTCATTATTCTTCTCCCTTCTCACTTTCTTTTCTGTTTAAACTCGAGATATCAGCTTGCAGTTTGGGGTGTTAACAAACTATTCAGTTTAATTGAGATTTGGGTTCACTAAACCAAATTTTACTGTCAACAAATATAATATATTATTTTTATATTTTAAATGTGCTCATCAAGTAGCAATACCAAAGAAAAACAAATTTTAAAATGTTTTAAATTACTTTTATGCCTTATTGGTCCTCAAGTACCAATAAGAAGGGATCTAAAATATTCTATTATTTTGTGTTTATGGTTGCAAAAATATATTGATTAAAACCAAACTATTCCTAAAAGTTTATAATTCATTCCCTAAAGTGAAGGTGATATCATACAAAGATTTTTTGATATTTAATTTCATAAAATAAATATCTTATTTAAACAAAATTTTGATATCACATAACTTGAAGTTAATGTGATTGTTAATAACGATTTCAATATTTCATTGTCAAAAGTAAATATGCAACATATTTTTATATATTAATCCCTAGAGTTAATATAATGAAAGATAAAGGGTTTTACTTTAAATAAGGCTCAAATAAATATTTCAATCAAAATAGTTATAACAATATATCTTATCATCTAAATTAGAAGAATGATGAAGAGAAATTATGAGAATTGATCACGTACATGTTGTTTTATTGAAATTTGTACTCACTTGCATTGGGTGCAATATTTTTTATATTTTCTATTTAATCAATATGTATTATGTAATATAAATATGATTGAGACAAAGGTATATTAGATTAGAAGGTCACTTATTTGTTTGGCATGACTAGTTAGGCCATTCTAGGACAATATTGATACGAAAAATCATTTAGATTCACGTAGTTATCTATTGGAGAACTAGAAGTTTTTTTTTATCTAATGAATTACTTGTTCTCAAAGTAAAGTACTTATTAAGCTATCACTAATCAAAGTTATGAAATCTCATGCTTTCTATACCATGTGAACCATCTAAATATTTATTATTTTAATATATATATATATATATATAAAATAGAGATCATTTATGTTTATTATCAACTTACAATTTGAAGTTTGTAAAATTGCTTGCTCAAAGAATTTGATAAAAAAACACAATTTTCATTTTATTATATTAAGATAATATGTCATGAAAAAGCTGTTGAATTTGCATCATAAATTTTTACTATGTGTTAATTAGTATTTTGTTGAATATCCTGAAACATGTTTATATATGAAATGATTTAACAAAATAATTTATTTATTGTCCTAAATTATTAACTTTATCATTGTTTAAAGAGAACAAGAATTCCTATTTCAAATTATAGGACATATAATTTTGCATGTAGTCCATTTGTATGCATCAAACCAATAAATTATAATTCCTTTTATAATTGGCTTTAGTTAGAGCCAAAATTTTATATATAAAGAATTTTGAATTTGTAATATGTCTTTCTATCATTCCATTACAATGCACAAATGAAAGCCTTCATAAGAAGGTTAAGAAGATAAGTATAGGTAAGTATTTTATATTCCCAATATTAGGGGGAGAAAATATGCAACTATAGAAATAATACAATTATCTTGATCCTAAGCATAGTAATACAAACCTTAAGTCAAAAATGATTGATTTACAAAATATAGCAAACTAATTGCCATTGAGATTACTGAACCAAGAGAATAATAAATATTTTAGTTACAAATGCTCTAATTTGGATTGATGTCTTAGTTGGACAATTTGTTTATTCTATAGCAAATGAATTAAAAACATGCTTAAAGTATGATAAACTAGATGGTACCAAATACAAAAGTCCTTGAAAGAAAATGGAGAAAGATCAAATGAAAAAAATGACCTTATTGAGGAGTTAAATATTTTTTAAGAGATTTGAAATATAATTACTAACAAACTTCTTGAAGAATCTTAAGCTAAAATTTGTGAAAATAGAGATATCAATTGATTATATCTCTAATGCAAAAGATAGAATCAGAAAGGAAATAGTTGTTAACAATATTTTTCATATAAAACAGTGTTATATATTATGAAAGATAGTGAAGATTTTGAATTAATGATATATGATTATTGACTAAAGGGAGAAGAGAAAAGACTTAATTTAGATATAAATGCAAAATTTAAATTTATTTGCAAAGTGAAAAAACATCTAAAAGGTGTTAAGCCAATGAAACACTCAAAATGTGTGAAGCTAATAAGTTACAAATAAATAATTGTGATTGGTTATGAGAAATATATATTTGTATATGATTGATGCAATTTTTTTTTCTGGCAATATATAAAAACTTGATATGCATTTAATGAATTTAGTTTCATGTTATTACACGCATGAAAAAATTACAATGTATCTGTATGAAAATCCTTGAAGGATTTAAAATGCCTGAAACATGCATGCAACTTGAAGGATTATACAATCACTTGATGCTAATAAGAATTCTTTTTTTAACCTCCTGATAATAAAGAATAACTTCTTGGTCCTGAAGTACCATATCTTAATGCAATTGGTACACTAATATATCTTACTAATAATACACATTTTAATTTAGCTATCTTGATAAGTTTATTAGTAAGATATAATTTTTCTCCAAACAGAAGACATTTAAGTGGAATATATATTTTGTTATCATCAAGGAATAAGTAACATGAGACGATTTTTTCATATAAGTTTATATCAAAACTAATTAGTTATACAGATACAAGATTTTTACCCAATGCATACAAAACTCAATCTCAAATTGACTATTTACTTCCTACTGCAATATTTGAAAGTTAATTTATAATATTGGAATGTGTTGACTCAAAGATCTCAATTAATATTGTCATAGGGGGAGTAAATAGGCACTATACTCTTGTTCTTCATTGAGGTTTTTTGTCTCATTAGGTTTTTCCTTGTAAAGTTTTTAGTGAGGTAGTATCCCATTGTGTATTATAAAGAATATTTTTTATAAAATGGATATCTAAGGTGAAGTGTCATAAATATTATCTAGCAGATCCCTTTATTAAATCATTACCAACTAAAAATTTTAAACAACTAAGATACAAGATTGGCTTACGTTGTTTAAGAGATTTTCTTTGACATGAGGGGGAGTAATAAACTCACTATATTTTTTTCTTTCCCCAAGGTTTTTGTCCCACAGGATTTGTCCTAGCAAGGGTTTTAATAAGGAATTTTGACTAACGAAAGGTGAACATCCAAGAAAAAATGTTATAAAACCACTGAATAATAGATAGTTAATTTTATCATGAATCTATTGGATGATATACCTTCTTATGAATCCATTATTCAATAGATAGTTTATCTTATCATGAATCCATTAAATAATTTACTTTATTATGAATCCTTTGAATAATATATAGTTCATTGTTCCTTCCTTGTAGATTCTCTCGTAATCTTCTCTTGATACTCCGCTATCATACTTAATGTTATAGCATATAATTATATGATTTTTCCTATGATTCTAAGCCTATAAACATGGTTAATATGTTTTTGTATATATTTCTTTTTTACATTTTCCATTTTATAACAAGTTTTACTTTCTTCATTTTTAAATTATGATATAACTCTAGAAATTAACAAATATTATCATATAATTACATATATAAATCATTAAATTAATTATGATGAGAAGTTAATTACAAACATAATTAAATTTTAATACTCCAATTACAATAAAAAATATAAAGAGAAAATTATAAATTAAAATAAATTTTAAAAATAAAAAGTTTAAATTAACCAGAAATATAATCTCACGCTTAGATCCTGTTGTCAAAATGATTTTTGAGGTTAGGTTGTGAATTTTTAAGTGATTTTAGATCACAAACTATAAAAATAATGTGGTAACCCCTGTTTCAGATTAGGATGGAAGTTTATCCTATATCTTCATAGGGTTCCATCCTATTGCAGTCATCGGATGATTACTTATTTGTCACTATCTTTGCTCAACGCC
The DNA here is from genome assembly GCA_026873985.1 of Saraca asoca. Classification (NCBI taxonomy): domain Eukaryota; kingdom Viridiplantae; phylum Streptophyta; class Magnoliopsida; order Fabales; family Fabaceae; genus Saraca; species Saraca asoca. The sequence goes on along the minus strand of JANHAO010000550.1, from coordinate 29,901 downwards.
ATTATTTTGCTACGAAATAGTTAATCTATCATTAAAAATATGACTATCATGTTATTAAATTGTTATAAAACAAAATAATAAAGTTGAAAACGTAACCCTTTTGAATAAAAGAAGAAAGAAGGAATGTAAAGCTTATGTTAGCCGTTACACAAAATAGAGACTTCACCTTTTTTCTTTATAATATGGTGAATGCTTTCCTATACTTACTCTTAACTTTATGTATGCATCAATCTTCACTTGAAAAGGAGTTGTTGGGTATGATAATAATCTATGAAACACCGATACTTCATATAGTAATCGTGTCTGTATATCGATGTTCATATTTTCTCGTATCCGTACGTTAAAAATATCATGTCTATATATTGAAAATGTCGTATCCGTGTGTCCGTATAATATAGATAATAATTAATTATCGATAAAATTGAGTTTGTAAAATTATTTTATATTTAGAAAGATTTTGTAATAACTAATTTTACTAAAAGGGAATTGATGTTGAAGGATTTATTAAAAAATTATTTTATATAACTTATTATTTAATTATGATTTTAAGCAAATATTGATTCTCAAGTAATTCTAAAAACTCTATTAATACACTAAAAAAGGATATAATTAATTGTTGTTTTGTTATTTTGAGTTATAATTAATTATTAAAACAAATATTTTGGCATGATTTAAAATTCAAATGGTTGGTTGTTCCCAAGGTTTGAATATCATAATAAAGTAGACCATACCAAGGGAGCTATAAGTTAATTTTATTTACCAATTAATGAAAATTCTCAGTAGAAAACTAAAAGACCGTTTATATATTACAAAACAAAATCAAAGTGGGGAAAGATTGAGCAACATGAAAAACCAAACCGACAAGCATTGTAGCAAAAGGTGTACAATAAGAAAGGAAAAAAGGAAGGCAGAAAATCCAAAAATCTCAACAAGAGTCAAAAAGCACCAACCTCTTGGCCTGGCTTCTTCAAAACCAGCCTTTCGCTCCGTTACATTTAATTTTTGGCTTTTTTTTTTTTTTTCACACCTTTCCTATTCTCGCCGACACGCAGTCTCTCATACACGTAACATGCTCATACTCTGGCTCTTCTTCTCCTCTCTCTCTATTACTGTCAGCTTCATATTTCCATTTCATGTGTGTCCCTTTCATTAATGGCGTTGCCTTGTACAACTGGTCACGATCTCGGACCCAATTACTACTTCAGCCTCTTCTCTTCGTTTCCATCTGGGTCGTCGTTTTTGCCTCCTTGTTACTCTTGCATGTGCTTTACCTTACCTGAATCCCACTGCTAAGCTCTGTAACAATGGGTCGAACGACAATGGCTGACACCCGCTTGGTTTTTTCACTCTTTCTAACTGGGTTTGTGTCAATTGCTTTGATCCTTGCTGCTCTGCCTTTGGCTCTAGCCAACACTGACCCTACTGATGGTATTTCTTTTCCTCATTTTTCGTTTGATCATCATTTCTTTGATTGATTTGGTTGCTATAAACTTGATAATTCATGCTTAATTTTGATTTTGAGAGGTTTATATTTGTGTGTGTGTGTGTGCGCGGTGGAGACGGGTTGTACCCAAGTCAAAAGCATTGATTATCCGAACCTCCATTTCTTTTGCTCTTCTGAATGCTCTGTTTGGTTTCAGGGAAAAAATGCAGTAAATAAAGCCATTGCTTTAAGGCTTGTCCAAACTAAAACAAGAGATTTTTTTTTTTCAATTGAAACGAACTAATATTATTGACTGTAGGGGCTTTAATTTTTTTCGTAGACTCTGGTTGTAAAGGGAATGTAGTAAGTAAAGTGACGGGCTTCTTACTTATTCTTACCAAATTAGGATTTTGTTTTAAATAATTCTGGAATTCAAACTCAATCTGAACCAAGAATTAAACTATGATAAATGCTGAGTGCTGGTTGTCTATATTTATTTTCTGAAAATTTTATGGCCAGAGAGTGTCTTTATCAAGTCAAGTATTGATTTTGAGAATCCATGATTGTTCTTCGTGATACAGTTCAAGCACTTGAAGTTATGTTCAACGCATTAAATAACCCAGCTCAGCTAACGGGTTGGCATATTGGTGGTGGCGATCCGTGTGGAGAGTCATGGAAAGGCATAACATGTGGGGGTTCAGCCGTTGTTTCCATGTATGAGATAATATTGCCCAAGTGTAATTTTTTGTTTTCTTAGTGTGTTATGGGTGGGCAAATTAATCAGTCTAATTGTTTTGATGTTGTAAATTAGTACGCTCTCAGGTTTAGGACTCAATGGGACTTTGGGTTACCTGCTGTCTGACCTAATATCATTGAAACAACTGTAAGATAATTCTACCATAGTACTTTGTTGAATACACATAGTGTATATTATTTCAATGTAGTAATTTTTTATTTCGTTTTGGTTTCTTTTTAGTGACTTAAGTGACAACAACATCCATGACACAGTTCCTTACCAGTTACCACCGAATCTTACAAGCCTGTAATAACCACCTCACTTTCCAGATTTTGCTGAGATTTTATTTTTCTTTGCCATTTTATTATGTCATTGCTCATTGATTGTAACATTCAGGAATCTTGCAAGCAACAACTTAAGTGGAAATGTTCCTTACTCCATTTCAGCCATGACTTCTCTCAATTATTTGTAAGTTGCTTTGGAATGAGCAGAATTTCATTGCATATATAATGTAATTAGTTTACTCACTGGAGCCACTCTTATTTTGCATTTTTATGTGATTTTCAGAAATTTGAGCCGTAATACACTTGCCCTGTCAACTGGGGATATTTTTGCAAGTCTTGCTGATCTTGGTACCTTGTAAGATATCTTGCATACATCCTCAATTAATATTCTTTTGCAATTGAATTTATTTGTCAGTATGTTGATCAGCAAACTGTGCTTATGATTTTTAGGCCATAAACAACCAATTTAACTGCTTTAAATTTTTTGAGAGGATTTCTGGCACTGGCAGTGGTGAAGCATCATAGTGACTGCAGGGTAATCAGTTTATGGGGATTTAAAGTCTTTTTCCATTAAAAAACAGAGGAAAACTTACTACAGAGTGGAAGTTATTGGACTAGAATGGAGAAGTCCAAGTTGACTCAGCTAAATTTGGTCAGCTTGTGCATGCGTGCGTGAGGGGGAGGGGCTACTGTAGGATGTTTTAATGCTCAAACTATATAATTTTTAAGCCTTTTTGGCTCTGACTAGCATACGGAAGATTATTCATTGTGTGTAATGGTTATTGGCTAACCATTTCTTACTTAAGGTTGCTTCTCTGAGATAAATGTTCCACTGTTGTTTTCATGATTGCAGGGATCTATCATTCAATAACCTTTCAGGGGATCTTCCTAGTTCATTTGGTTCATTATCCAATCTTTCTTCTCTGTATGTTGACCCATTATATAAAGGATGGTCTTGTTGCAATCTGCTGTTCATTTTATTTAAGTCTTATCTGAAATTTGTTGCAGCTTCCTGCAAAACAATCAGTTGACAGGTTCCCTTAAAGCTCTTGTTGGTTTGCCTTTGAAAATTTTGTAAGTTCTTTTCTCTCCAGGCCTTCTGTTATGAATTTCTGAATTTCATGGTCTTATTGCCTTTTTATCTTTCAGAAATGTTGCAAACAACCATTTTACTGGGTTGATACCTAAGGAACTGAGATCAATCCAAAATTTCATGTGAGCATTTATGTATCTTCATGTAAAATGGCAATCTGTTTTGTAATGCTTAACCTCTGCACTGTGATTGATGTAGATTTCTAAATTTTCACTAGATATGATGGAAATTCTTTTGAAAATAGTCCTGCTCCCCGGCCATCACCATATCCACCACTGCTACCCAGCAGTTCTCATAATAATAGCCATCCTTCTGGATCTGGTTCTCATAAAACGCCAGTTCCTGAGCATGAAAAGTCTGACACCTGGAAGAATTTGACAGTTGGAACTATTGTTGGCATTACATTGGCTTCCGTGTTTTTGGCTGCCATTGTGCTAATTCTTCTTGCTTTCTGTATCCAAAAGCAAAAAAGGAAGGAAGATGGCACAAGAACATACTGGGGCAGTCTTCCTTTGGGAACTAACAACGGTGAATTCCTTTTTGTAGTTTTTTCCCTCCTGAGTCTTGATAACTTGTTGTGTAATTGGCTTCTTTTGAAACATACTCTAATGTAGGATATGCATTAGTCAGGCCCTCCAATTTCTGAAAGGTACCATTTTTTTATGCCATTGGGGTTAGTTATAACATACATGTAACTTATAGACCCCCTTTAAGGGTAACTTGTAATTTAGAGCTTCCAGTACAGTGTAGTTTCCTTGCAAGGTGCATCTGTATTGTGTTTCCACTGATAAGTTTGTCCCATGGTTCTGTTCATGTTATTAAGATTTGACAAGATCATAATTTTTGTTTACAATAAAAGCCAACTGGAACTTTTATGATTTTACTAAATTCATCTGCATGATCCCTGGACTTGTTATTCCATATTTATCTCTTCCTTTGACACTGACTTATGATCAATCATATTTATTGTTTGGAGCTTAAGACCTTTATATAAGCATCCTGATCAGTTTTTTATTCATGTGGGTTTGTACCTGCAATAGCTCCACAGATGCAAGATCAGAGGGTAAAAAGTGGTGCAGTTGTTACAGATCTAAAGCCACCTCCTGCTGAACAAGTGACAGTCCATAGAATACGTGCTAAAAATGGATCAGTAAAGCAGAAGAAGTCCCCTATAACTGCAACTTCATACACAGTTGCTTCTCTCCAGGGTGCCACAAATAGCTTTAGTCAAGAATTTCTTATTGGTGAAGGTTCTCTTGGTCGAGTTTATAAGGCTGAATTCTCCAATGGCAAGGTAACACTTTGATTTTGCCTATTTTCTCTAGCTTGCTACTGTCATTTTGGGAATTATGCTAGTTAGATGTAGTTCAGAAAGACCTATTAGAGAGTGAGCTGCATCTGCCTTCAGTTGAACTACTCTAATGCAAATCAAACCACACTGCCCATGTTATAATGATATAATTCTAGTATAAACATGTCTGGGCATGCATCTACATACACAAATTTGATGTTTAGCCTGATTTGGTAGCAAACATTGCTGATGGTTTAGTTTTGGCTTGTTCTAATATTTAATGTAATTTTAATATTCTAGATATGTTTTCCTTTGCTTTTCTATAGGTGTTGGCCATTAAGAAGATCGATAATGCAGCACTGTCGTTACAGGAGGAAGACAACTTTCTTGAAGCTGTTTCAAATATGTCACGCTTGCGACATCCCAACATTGCCACACTGGCTGGATATTGTGCTGAGCATGGGCAGCGTCTTCTAGTTTTTGAGTATATAGGAAATGGGAATCTACATGATATGCTCCATTTTGCTGAAGGTAGCAGCAAAGCTTTATCTTGGAATGCTCGTGTATGGATAGCACTTGGCACAGCTCGTGCTTTAGAGTATGTCTGCGTGTCACACATTAAAAAACCTTCCCCATCAGCACTGTTACTAGAGGATCGTTTTAATCTCTTTTTTTTTTTCCCCCTCTAAGAACATTGTCTCTAGGGGTGTGCGAGTTGTTTTTCCTGTAAGGTGAAATTTCGGCCTAAATTATATGGCTTTGTCTCTTCAGGTACTTGCATGAAGTGTGTTTACCATCTGTTGTACATAGAAACTTCAAATCTGCTAACATATTACTTGATGAAGAGCTAAATCCTCACCTGTCTGACTGTGGATTAGCTGCTCTTACACCAAACACTGAAAGGCAGGTTGGTACAGATGCTTCCATTTCCTTAGTGCACCATTGGGCATGGTTTTTATAAACTTTTCTTTGTATAATGTGTTTAAAAATAACTTTGCATTTTACAGGTTTCTACTCAGATGGTTGGATCATTTGGTTATAGTGCTCCTGAGTTTGCATTATTGGGCATATACACTGTAAAAAGTGATGTTTACACCTTCGGGGTGGTAATGTTGGAGCTATTAACTGGTCGGAAGCCGCTTGACAGGTAAGCCTATCTTAGGTGATGGAAAGTAATATTCAAGTTTGTCTGTAATTAATTATATTCTTTATTTGTATGATTTGTCAAGTTTGTCTGTAACTTTTGTGTAGCTCTCGGGTTAGATCAGAACAATCCCTTGTGAGGTGGGCTACTCCTCAGCTCCATGATATAGATGCACTGGAAAAAATGGTCGATCCAACTTTGAATGGCATGTATCCTGCAAAGTCACTCTCACGTTTTGCAGACATCATTGCCCTGTGTGTCCAGGTAAACTTTCTGATTGATGCAACGTAAACATTGTATCATCAAGAAATGAATAGAACATAAAATGCTTATAGCAGCCTTTCAACCGCCTTTCACTCCCCCAGTGTCCAACCTTAGCAGAGCTTTATGGATCCAATTTCCCCAAAAAAAAAAAAGAGAGAGAGAGAAAAGAAATCAGTTTCGATAAATATAAAGGGGAAAAGCTATTTTGGACCAACGTTGTGCATATGGATCTAATCTAATCTTGCCTAGTAGGTGTCTTAAAACTATCAGTTCATGAATTGTATTTCGTGTGCAGCCGGAACCTGAATTCCGACCTCCCATGTCTGAAGTTGTCCAAGCGTTGGTGCGGTTAGTGCAAAGAGCAAGCATGATTAAAAGGCGTCTCAGTGATGAATCCAGTTTCGGTTATAAGACTCCAGATCAGGAGGCCATAGATATGTCCCTTTAAAAAGCTTCAGACCTTGTTAATGGTCTTTTGCAGTTTTGTATGCGATTGTCAATGGATGATTGGGGAGCACAGGAGGAATGCCCCAAACAGAACCAAAATATTTGTAATTATATATGTATTGGAAATCAGCTGTATATTGAACTGGCCCTGCTATTATATTTATTTATTATATTCTGAAGCTATTCTCCTTTGATTCATGCAAGAAACCATTTGTTCGCAGAAATGTAATTTTTTTTTTTTCTTTTTGGCGGTTCAGTAACTTAATGAGCTGAAAATTATGGATGCATATGAAAGGGCCTACTGTTTTGGCTGCTTTCTTCTGTTTAATAACAAACAATCAAGTCTGAGTAAGTAAATAAATGACTAATAAAAAGGAGTTGTCTTGGCTTTTAGAGTAATAAGTGATTTTTGAGTTATTGATCTGTTATAATTAATTAAATAGGCTATGTTTTGGTAGATAATCAGAAGAATACCACGTATTCTAACAATTATTTATGATTTTCCTTTTTATATATATTTTAAAAAAGTGATAGTTTTTATTTTAAAAAAAAAAATTAATTGTGACAACTTTTATTATGTACGTAATTGCAAGTTTTTGTATGCAAAACTTGAAAAAAAATTAGTAATAAGATGTGGCATTGCGCTTGTGACTAGAAAGAGCCAGAAATAACGAGGCACGAAGGCTATTCTTCATTATAACGTCACAAAATTCCTCTCAAGTCAATCCATTGGATAGATTGCACTGAATTCAATGCATTAATATTCCAATTATAAAACGCTCTTGCATATTCAAATTATAACATGTTGTAATTTAAAAATTTCTAATTACTTTTTGTTTTGGGACGATGAAAAACACAAAACTGACTCACTGTGAGCTTACAGTAAACCAAGTTGGAAACAAATTTAAGCCATCATTGATTTCTTTGGAGTAGATTCTTATAAATTACGAAACAGTTACTTATCTTCAATAGTCAACGCCTAGGTATCATCTACGTAATGCCAGAAAACAGCAAAAGGAATAAGCTCCATTCTAGAAGCTAGCTAGCCTGCTGAGAAGTCGCAGAAGATAATAACAACTCAGACCACTAATTAATCTTTACTGATCCCTGGTTGATGCAACCTTATATCTTCACGACTGATCCATTTCCAAAACTTAATTCTGCAAGAAAATGAATCAAATACTGTGACTTATTATTATTGTTATGATCAACAAGCAATACAAATGGAAGTATACCCTTCCAAACCCTAATAATAAGAAAGAAAAACCATAAATTACTGGTTTCATTAATCTCACCATTTCCCTCCCTTCAAGAAAGATTCTTCAAGGCCAAAAATAGAAACATATTCTTACAGTTACAGACAGAAATCCAGTAAAAGGACACCAACATATATTATATATCGTTTACAAAATAAACAAGGTAATCTGCAGTTTGCACGTGGAAAAGACCTTCACAAGAATCTCATCAGCATGTCCAGCAGCAGTTGATGCCACATGATATGACCGAATCAGACATACATATATAACTAAATTTGCATGCATGCATGCATGTGCATGCCTTCGCTAGCCAGCCATGCATGCATGCATGCAAGCAACAATGGCAGTTTTAATTTTCTGGCCAGTAAATGATACAGCAAACAAGATCATGGCAACGGCACAAAAAGGGAAAGTAAAACTTGCCATTGTGAGCCGTATTTACATGCCAAATAATCCTTACAATTTACTATTTACATATATGGAAACTATTTAAGATAGTGGAGGAATATTATTGCACATTGGTCTAAAGCTATATAAACAACTTACAAAAGAATTAGATATTTAAAAGGTTTATAAAAAATTTTGCACAGTGAAGGTAGATTATAACCTGTTGGAATTTCTTCTTCTATCTTGCTGCGAGGTGTCCTTCCAATGAAACCAAGTATATTGCTCGTTATTATTGCAACTAATCTCTCTTATATCAAATGAAAATGATGACACTCGCTTTTAAAGATACTCCTTCTCAGAAATATCTCCAGCACCACACTATATCAATTATCCTTGAACACAGGTGGGCATCCAATGCATTTCTTCCAAGGATATATGGTTGTAATTAACGTGAGCATCGAATTGCGTTTCTTCTGAGGATGTTTGGTTATTTAGTAGACTTTTTAACCATCTTGCATATATCCAACCGCATGGCCTACACACGAAATCCAGTTTTTTCTTTCATTTTTTCCTCTTTCTTGTCCACATACCGTCGTTTTTTTAATGGAAATTGATGGTTGAGGTTGACTTCTTCAAGATAGATTAATCACTAGTGTACGAGAAGCTGATATTTTCTTCGATCATTACATTGAACCACACAATGGACATATAGTCCAAATTACACCTATAAAGGCTCCAGCAAAAAGATTTCCGCGTGATTATTTTGTGGCATCCACGCCTGAAGCATCGTCATTACTACAGAAAGAATCCGCTTTCGGCTGAACAATCAAATTAAATTAGTGTTGCTCTCTAAAGGCTAAGATTAGTTGCCAAACTGTATATGAGGGCTAGGAGGGCATTAAATGATAACTATTTGAAACATCCATATCAGATCAATTATTATATTTCTCAAACACCAAAATCATTTAAATATTTGGTCGGAATTGGCCAACAACTGCTGATTCCTTGTTCCAACCCACAGACCAAATGGACATAGCCAGGGTTCAAAAGAGGCGGAAAATTCTTTGATTTCTCCAGCCCTAAGGTTTAAATGTCATCTCAGAAATTTTTAACACTTAAACCGGAGTTCTCCTTCAAGGAGGGGGAGCAAGGAAAATAAAGATCATTGTCATAAATTTAACACAGACACATACATACATATCCTGAGACAATACACATGATGTTTTCAGAGCCTCTGGCCAAAGGGTGTACAACACACAGACAACAGCTAAACCAAAGCCAAATTCGGGGGGAATCTATGCCTCATTTGGTTAACTCTGAATAATTATCATCTCTTTCGTCGCTTGGACTCCACCTGCAAATTTATGAATCGAGAAATTAATATTAATAAAAGCAGAAATGTGAACTGACTATGTAAGCAATAAAACAGCCCTCCATAATAGAGCCGAGCTATGCACACTAATTTCTTCACAAAACACGATTTTTTTTTTCCTCCCAGTTGAATGTCACAATCATTACTTGCACCATTCCATAAAATCCACAGTAAGTAACGTCACTGACTGACATAACAGCATGAAAACATTCTCCCTAAGAATACATACTATAAGAAACCTTCACATAACCTATTAAGAGGGTATCAGTAGCATGATTAAAAACCTATTAAGAGGGTATCAGATAGCATGATTAAACGGAAAACAATCTCCTTCATCCTGCATGCATGACAATCCATATCACCTTGCATTCTAGTACTAAAGATTTTTAAAGTCTCGGTACTGTAAAAATAATAACCTAAAATATAATATCAGAAACTTGAACTAAAAGCCTGCCACTGATGGGGCAGATTATGTCCTCAAAGAATGGGTGGCAGCTTAATGAATATAGAAGAAAATGCAGACATCTATTTAAGAGAGGCAAAACTAAATTTATCATCCAGAGAGATGGTAAACCATTACATGTAAAATCCTTGTTTTGCACAGCTTTGACATGATCATGATCCAAATTTGCACACTCACAACTCGTCTAAACAGATTTGAACACATTTACACCAATAGCCAACTTAATGCCGTGCAATATCCATATGATGGGACTGGAAAGAATCAAGTTTAATTTGGATCACCAAGAACTGCAATTGGCAACATACTAAATGATTAACCGTGACTTCAAAGATCTCATTTTTACTTTGTATATTCTTCAAGAGGCTAGTTTTGGACCATACAAAAATTAACAAAAATTAAGGAGAAAACTTGTGATCTTCAAAATGTTTCCTGAAAATTCATGGCTGACACAGACAGAGAGGGAGGCAACTGAAATGGAGTCTCCATATGGGAATTGGCTGATGAAAGTTTTACTTAGCATAAATTCAGTGCAAGAATAGCTGGCAAGGTGAGCAAGTATGTTAAACTTCAAATCAAATCAAGTCGAAAGTTCAAAAGAACAAGCATTTTCATGTGTCAATATCTCAAAATAAAATTGCAGCTATGAATTCATTCATATTCAAACTCAATAGACGTAGGCGTGCTATGACTGACACAAGTGTTCAAGAGATCATCAGAACAAGTATCAAAGTATATTGTGAAGTAAACATGCATAGATAGGCACCCAAGACTCAGTTTATTTTGCATCATTCCACAGACTTAGCTAAGTGCACTTTGCAAACCGCATTCAGCTGAAAAAATTGCCAAAAGTGCTTCAAGCTAAGAAAAACCACTCAGAAATATAATAATGGATTAAACTCAGTTTGGGGACCAAACTGAAGAAACAGATATGTCAATAAATAATTTGATTAGCATAGATGAAGCAGCATCCATATCTGGTAATTTTCATGTGTATGATCAAATGCATTAACATATATCCGGCTTTGCAACTGCATGTTTCCTAATTAAAATGAGTAGAACATTTCAATTCAAAAGAAAATGCCATTTATCAACTTAAACAATTTCTATTTAAAAATTAAAGCAAATAGACCTTTCAACTTGTCCATGTTACCAATTTCAACACAGGCAGCATTTAGTTTAAAACGTACATTATAAAATGCATACTTCCATTCATCCATCAACCACCCACTTCTTCAACAATGTGCCCCCACCCCTGCCCCCTACCTCAGCTGGGGTGGAATCTCAAACATACGTAAGGAAAACAAAGTTTATAGGGGCAAAAGGAGAGGCACATCTAAAATTATTCGGGAATATAACAAGAGGTCTCACCTTGCCATCAGCTGCTGGCGATGTAGGAAATGTACTAGGGGTTTTTTTCATGTCATCATCAGATGAACATTCAGAACATACAAAATGGTCCAGTTTCTTTGCTTCTTCAATAGTCATGCCCACACAAACAGGATGATACCTAAAAGAATCCAACAAGTTTGAAAGATGCATTTCACAAAAATTATAGGAAGATACTAAATATATCAAAAACCAGACTGGTATGATTTCCAAGGCATTCCCTATGCTTACCAACAGTTGTGCAATGCCAAATAAAGTCAGAGTTAACGAATGAACTAGATATTTACATTCCTAATTTTACATGAGACTTTAATAAACATACCTAAGCACAAATTTCACTCGAGATATTGGACTATCAAAGGCAAATATAGATCCCTTTTAGTTTTTATCCAAAATCAATTTTCTCTGTCATCAAATTTTTAGCATTAGTAGCTCACATGTAAATGCATAATCCTTTATTCTTTCTCTCTTTACTTTATATATTTCCTTTGTTAATTATGTAACTATATTGCCTTCAAGATTAACATGCAAAACTTGTGCATGTACCGAGATAGAGGGTCAGTAATACAAAGTCAAAAAGTGTATTAGAACTATTGCATTTAAGGAAATAACTTCTTTGGGCGTATTAAAGTCTTCATGTTGTCTTTATCCTTCTCTTTGTAATGTAGCCAATGTTGACCTTAAAACTATTTAACACTCTTTTGGCTTGTTCTTTCGCATTGGACATCTCTAATTATTAATACAAACTGAATAGCATATTCAGAGCTCTAAGAAGCACATGCAAATGCAATAATAGTCATCAAAGTGAAGCAAATTACGATGATTTTACCAATCCTTGCAGCCTTCACACTGCACCATGAGATCATCTGGGTTATAAGGCATCTCGCATTTACAATACCTTCAAAATATAAACCAAATCAACAAAAAATACCATTAATTCAAGCACTCAAAAGTCAAAACACCATTATTTCATCAAACAACAAAACTAAGGAAAGAAATAACTCACACAGCGACACGGTCAGGCGTGAAAGCCCCAGTAGCAGCTTTGTACTCAAATCTACAATAGTAATCCTCAGACCCCACATTCTCAAGCTTAGTATAGTTCTTAAAAGAGTGCACGATGCACTTCCCTTCAATGGTGTGAGCACTCTGAACATCATAATGGTCTGATAAAAACAGCTCCTTAGCTCCATGAAACTGCCTCCTCCCTCCAATCGATTCTTCTGGTCTGTAATACCACCTCACTCGGACTTTAACGTTGCTCCTATTATCCTGCTCGATCTTCTCCACGCGTGCAACGTACGGAGGCTTACTGGTATCAGAAGGGCGCATCAGCACACAGTCTCCAGCTGCAAAACCACCACAAAAATCACTCCTTTGCAATCGAAACCAACATATTTTCAAACATTTACCTCGTTCGCCTCGAAAGAACGAGAAAGGAACAATTTTTAACCTCAAAGTTGAACGAAGAAGACGCTGGGTGCGAGGAAAGGACGATTTTACCTCTGACGACCTTGTTGGTGCCTCTGATGGTATAAGAGTCCAAGTCTTTTCTGCCCGGTCTAGTCTTCGCCATGAAGAAGGACAGTGGCGGGCTCTGAACTCTGCTTCGAGAAAAGATTTGTCGTAGAAACAGGCAGAGATTGGGAATGCAAAGCTCGGAGCTGCAGCAATGGCGGAAAATGTGAATTCTGCGGCCAAAGGTTTTCCGGAGAAGAACAGAGGAACCCTAAGGTCTCTTCGCTCTTTGTGAGCTACGCAAGCGAGTGACTGAGACACCTCGCCTGAGTCACAGTGATTGTATATAATACTAAAAAATGATTAAATACATGTTATTTATTACGTCAACCTAATAATTATTCATTAATGTTACTTGTTAGTTAAAATTATGTGTTAATTAATGATTAATTATCCACGAATTTCTCGCACAATACGGTCCTACATCGTATTAACTCTTTGGTCTTGAGCTGTTGTCTGTTATTTGCTTTGCTGATATGTCCGTTACCATATCTATTGACCATTTGGGTTCATACTTTTTACCTGTGTCTATGATTTTTTGCCGATAATCCGGGGCCCCGTTTGTGCGGGAAAAAACCTTATCTACTTTGTTCTTGCAAAAAATGTCATGAGAGATAAACATCAAAATAAAAAGTTTGAAATTTAAAATCCCTAAATAAGGAATATAAACAGTTCCTATTTTTTATTTTTATCCCAATCTCTCTCTCTCTCTCTCTCTCTCTCCAAGGAGTTAATCTTTTATTCCCTAAATTATATCTTTTTTTTCCCAAGAAAATTTTTGAAAAAACTAATTTCTCTTTCTTTTATTTATAAATGAAACTAATTATTCTTTTCTGGGATTTTTTATAAATCTTACTAATTGTCTTTCTCCCTTGCTGGTATTTTCATATTGCAGTGATAATTGAATGTAAGCAGGACAAGAATAAAAGAAGCTGAAGTAACAAAATTTTCTTATTTCAAATCGAAAATGATAATAATACACAATGAAACTTACTGTTGTGTGAATTCCAGCTTGTGAAACATCTTACTGAGAACCAAAATGACAGTACATACTGTAACACTCACATTTACAACGCTTGCTATCATGTTGAGAAACAATTTACACAAATAATTGATCAAAACAGAAGGTGAATCAAACATGAGCCTTGAAATATGTAGCTAGCATGGCTCTTATTCGAACTGTAGGGAGGATGTGATCACACATGACCAAGGACTTCCAAATTGCAGCAGGGTACGGCCAGAGGCTTGTAGTATTGCAGTGTGACAAACAAGAACCAAAGTAAAACCAGGATCCAGAAAGATTGAGATGTTCATGAGTTTTAACATCACAGCGCGGCCATACTTGGTTGGAGCTGACATGTTTGCTCAATCATTGACAGCAGAAGACAAATTATGTTGGGTCACATTAATGGAAGAATGAGGTACAGTATGGCATGCAAGCTTACCAGATCCTTACAACTCGAAAGAACTGTCAATAGGGTAAAAAAGGGGGCATTTGGAGCCCATGCGTCCTTATCTATAGAGCTTGCAGTGACAGGAAATACAGATGCTATGAAGAGAAATCATGAGAAACCTAGTCACTGGAAGTTGAGCCTTCATCAAATTCAACCATCAAGTTCCTAAAATTCCAATCTTTGAAGCAAAGCTCATTTGCTTGTCCAGCTTTTTGCAACTTTAACAAAAATGACATACAAAAACCATTCTTTTTGGTCTTATTTTATGTTGCACAGGAGAGAAAAGATTCCTAATTCTTAGAAAAAATTTGAAGTGAAACATATAAACTAGATATTTCCTCAACGGTTTATAGGAGTGTGCATTCGCTCAACAATCCTGTTCACAGCATCACAGGACATAACGAGCGTGTCATGCAGCAAAATGCTGTAGACATTCAAACCCTGCAAACAAAATGTGAAAAATAAGTGAGCAAAGGAAAATTCCAATATGGTTAGTCTATGGATTTGTGCAAACAAGAATTCAACACATGGTTGGTGACTACCATCATCATGATATTGATGCAATCATAGGTTTGAAAAATGGCAGAGTCAGGAAAAACTTAAAGCTCCAAATCAGAAGGTTGGATTAGAAGAAAGCAAAGGGACACAACAAATTTTTTAACACAAATACACATGGAAAGCAGGAAAGAAGTTTCAAAATAATGCAAACAATGGGAGCATATTTTCTTGACTTAAACATACATGGAAAGTGCCATGCTTGCATTTAATCACACAAGTGTTATTTAGCAAAGTGATTAGAAAGAATCATCTGTCAGAATACTCTCTTCTCAGTCAGAAACTCCTGAAATAGTTGAAATGCATATACTCTTGGATGTATACATACAAACTTGAATAGATATATCTAAAATGGTATGCATATGAATTATTACTTCCACCCAAACTGATGGAGGCAATAAGGATTAAAACTACAACTTACAATGGAGGGAAGTACGTTAACATAATGTAGATTTTGTGTAGCCAACTCCAACTTTTCATTTATAGAACCACCATCTACAAGCAGAAGTTTTTTGGTGTCCCCCATTTGCTTGACATAGTTCACAATATTCTTGGTTTTATGTGTGGGAACCTCCAAATCCTCAAACACAAGAAGCTGCAGAAATGCAAATCTCCAAACTTAGGTTTACATAACACGAAAACACAAATTGTTACCCACCATAAGAGCAAGCAAACGCAAAAAAATTCTAGCACTATAAACAAGATAATTAAGGAATGAAAGTAAGTCCAAGAACACCATATGCACTGCAGATCTATAAGAACAGTCATTCTAATTCCCCCTACCAAGGCCACAATAACTAGGAATCTAGGTATTCCAGGGAGACCTGAAATGTAGAGCAGAGGTGGGGAAAGTACTTACCTTTCCTTCTGCTGCACGTGCAGACAAAGCAATCTTGAGCCCAAGACGCCGGACCTTCTTATTGAGCTTGAAGGCATGGCTTCGTGGCTTAGGGCCATGCATAGCAGCACCGCCCCTGAACTGTTAATCATTTAGTATTTCATTAATCATTAGTTTTTAGCAGCCAATAATGTTAACAAAATAGCAGATTTGGAAATTAAGGAGGAAAATATAACAACAATTATGACCAGGATGCTCCATTACCTGAGGTCCACGCAATGTTCCATGCCTTGCTCTACCACTGCCCTTTTGGTTCCAAGGCTTTCTTCCAGTCCCACTTACCTCACTGATAGTTTTGCTTGAGTGTGTTCCCTGTTAGCCCATTCAATTAGCAAACCTTGCCATCCTTCTACAAATGAAGCGTACATATCTAATAGTTTGCATTACATCATATTACTAGAAAATTATTCATTCAATTCCATTGTGTATCCAAGTGCAACAAGAGATAAATATGTCAGTAGTTTTAACCAATAAGTAACAACTGACAAGTGATTAAACATGGATTAGAATATTTGGCTTTACACTTCTTTTCGAAAGGTGCCAAACCTCATTAGTGTCCAGATGTTTGTCCCCTACTTTCAAGCCCCCATCCCCAATCAATTGTCAATGTATTATGGTTCAGCCATGATAAAAATGTAATCAGCATTTTCATCTAACTTAGGTATACAGAATTTGCTCTGGATTAAAACGTATGCAATGGGAAACAAGATTTAGATTTCAAAACATTGAGAAACAGTCACTACCTGTTGTCGTTTTGCAAGCTGCCATCTAACAACACGGTGAGTGATATCCTTCCTGATAGGCACATCAAAAACATCACCAGCTAACACCATGAAGCCCTTGTCTTCGTTATGGAAGTTGGTCACTGGTATTAAAAGATCCTGATAAATCCCTGCGTCAAAATAACAGCATTAATGGCACTCTAAACCCCTATTTAAAAGCAATGAAGTAAGACTCAACTCCTCACATAACAAAGCTTGATGATTGACATAATAAATGGTAGCTAGTGAGAAACAAGAGTACATAATCAAGATGCACTAAAAATTTGATTGGTAATAGACTAACAGCAGCCTTAGATATTCATTCTTAGTTTCAGTGGTCCATGGATTCATAATTAAAGGTAGTAGCTCACTTGCTCTACAAGCAGTTGAGAACTACATAAATCACTTGTTTAACCAACACATAAAGCTAACAATGAGGATGTCAAATACTATACTCTTTTTTTTTAAAAAAAAAAAGGGGAAAAAAAAGATTCAGAACAATAACCAGACATTAAATATATGATTACTGGATCAAATGAGAAAGCAAATACAATTTTTGAAAAGGTACACATTGTATGCAATTATGCATGTGATCTAATCACATGTCAAATTGACAGCTTAAGAATAATTATGTATCCCAAATAAGAGAAAATATGTTTTTTTTTTTACTGTTTCATATAATTTTTTTTTTTTTGGGTAGAATTGCATATAATCTTCAGGTGAAAATTATCCATCCATCTTCTGCTTATTTCACCCATGGCTTTTTGGCATGGAGAATGTTCTGCAACCAACAAGTTCTGGGTCTAAAGCCCAGGGAGAGAGAGAATTAGTGAACACGTAAACTATCCATCATCTATCTTCCGATGAATAAAAATAAATAAATCAGTATGCAGACAATAATACAGAATGAATAATGGAACTTATCTTGTATTTCAGTTAATAGAGTCATTTAGGAATTGGCCTGGTAGTATAATAGTCTATCTTTTCATAATTAAACCTTAGCACAAAAGAACACCAGCAAAGTCATTTACACAAGGTTTTCATTTTTCTTCATACCTATGGTACGCTCAACTGTCGCAACAGGCTTTTTGGACAATAAATCAGAGGGAAATGCACCTTCACCAGATCCAGGAGTTAAAATAGTAGTTGAAAACTGACGACGAGGTAGGATCAATGACCTGGCCTACATTTAAAAATACCACACTACATTATATATAACAGCAGAAAACCATAAGCATAAGAAAAATTCATATTGATGAAATATCCAACCTTCAGAAAATTACATATAAAAAGAGGAAACAAAATGCAATAGCAATGTACCCGGAGAAGGCCAGAATGTTCATCTGAAAACAGTCTTATCCCAGATAATCGGTTGCATATATCTGGATGAAAAACATGATAAACAAAGATTAGTACGGCTCAAATTAACCAAAACTGAATTGAGAACAACAAATTACTGTGAAATAAACTACATAAACGCTTACCTTGTGATCTATGAAATGACGCATATCCAGCACTTGGTGAATCACAGCAGCGGCCTAGTGAATGCAATATCCCAAAAGAACGTAGGAGCCTTCTAGAGATCAAGGCTGCCATACTCTGACAGAAAAAGGCTATATCACCAATTCAGTGGCAAGTAGAGTTCTACTTGCTCATTTGGTGTTATAAAATATTAAGCTTCCAAAAAGTATAAAAAAAATGTAACCAATACCAATTAAAACATATTACCAAAATTCTTATATAACAAAACAGATTTACAATGGTACTCGAGCAAAGAAATAAAAATTCAAATTTGAAACTAATTCTGCGAGTAAAACGGTATGGGAAAGACAAATAATAGTTCAGCAACAAAAGTAGCCAATAAAATGAAGTGTTTTTATATAACTAAATTTATACAAGTTCTGGGATAGGGGTCATCAATGAATGAAGAAACATATATTGAAAAATGGTTAAAGGAGAAAACTCTTGGAAGCAGAGTGAATGAGCTCAGCTTGAGGGACTTAAACACGAAAATCTAGTTATATCTTAGGCATGAAAGACATCGAATGCTGGAAATATACAGAAACAATTAGAGCTGAGAAGAAGAACTACCATGCTCGTCGAATGCAACCGGCGATTCAGCAGAGATAGCTCACTGTGTTGTGGAAGGAGGCCGCAAGAGAATGGAAATGACATTTTGACCCGCTTTCAGTGGGTCGGGTTTGAAGCCCACTTTCCCATTGTTTGGTAGAGTGGGCTATATGCGTGCGTGACCCTTTTTTTTTAAAGCAACCTTTTGAGCCCGAAGCTGGCCTTTCGGCCCATATAAATGGGTCCTGACACTCCTCACTTTGCTGACACATCTAAAGCTCGAGATAAAGGGACTGTGAACATGTCTGCATGGTGCAGTGATAATTAGACTTTGATCTTCTCATATATATATATATAAATCAGTGGTATTTGATTTTCTTAAATATAATATTTTATTTTAATTTTTTTATTATATAAAATTGATCACATTTTATCCATATTAATAATTTAATCAAATTGAAAATTAAAAATTCTAATTAATATATAAAACTCCAATGAAATATTAAGTTGATAATCTATTAGATAAAATTAATCCATCATGCAATGTTAATGACTAAATAAGAGTGTTTCCTAACTTTAGATAAATCATTTGATTTGCACATTTTCTGACAAATAACATAGTTAGTTTCACTAATTTTCTTTTCAATTTTGTCATATTGGAATACTATTGAATATATGTGTATTGAGATTTTTTAACTTAAATTTAATAAAAGTTATCAATTTGGACCTAATTTTTTAATTAATATATTAAGGGCCCAATATAGAACATTTTATCTAAGAGGGGACTAAATCTGATTAATTTGTATATTATATGGATCAAAATTATAATTAAGTCTAATAATTAATAATAGGATATTTTGTAAAGTTCACGTCAATTAGATTTGAAAATTGATTTTGATATATAGGACTTCATACTTGACTATTCAGACAACTTTAATTAATCTTTTAAGTCATATGATTTATATCTAACAATTATCTTAGACTAGTTAGTAGATGTGACATATTTTAAGACCCTAATGATGAGAAAATTATCACTAGGAGTGCTTCATAGATCCTTCTTATAGTAATTAATTGTGTCTGATGATTGTCTTAGCAATTAACTAATATAAAATTTAGATTTAAATTTCAGCAAAAAAATAAATAAATATACAAAATGGGGATAGACTACTTAATACTTGTGTTACTTTTGATGGAAAAAAAAATTCCTATCACTACTATAGAATGCAGAACTAGATATCAAGTGAAAGATAAACTGATATGTATATATAGGCATGGTGGTGTTTTGTAAATATGAGGAACATTATATTGTCGATTCCTATTAAACAACCAACTTCTAAACTTAATATCACTATTGACATCAATTTGAGTTAAGGGATTAACATACTTTTACAATTATATAATTTATAGCATTTAAATTTAAAGCATCTTTAAAATCTAAGGCTCCTTAACTATCAATTTTTTTTTGTTAATTTATATATTAAATTCTTATTTAATTATACTATAGGGAACCTTTTTATAGTATATAGTCAAATAATTTTTTTTATTAATTTATCAATTAAATTAATATAAATTATTTTCGTTCAACTAATTTATTGATATGACGATATTACAATTAATTTTGTATTTTTCAAGACTACGAAATTATAAAATTATCTAATAATCATTAATTTTTTCCATTTCACCAAGGTAATAAGAATAATCAAAATAATTTAAAATAAATTTGACAAATTTATACTAAGAGTCATAGATTAGATATCAATTTTTAAGTAGAAACTGACATAAATATGTAATATTACACATCAGTTTTAATATGAATAAACAACGTCTAAAGTCTAATGGTATTATAAAAAGCCAGCGTGTCCCCTCTCATTACCCAACACACTTCAACTTACTTTTAAAAAGAGGAGTTTGAAAGCAGAGCACAACATTTCCATGCCATAACTTAAACAATAGCTTTTAAACCTATTTGGAACAATTATTTAAGTTGTGGAATGGAATTTTTATGTCTCATTTTTCAAACTCTTCTTCCTAGGTAAGTAGATATCATTAGGAGCTTACTCATTCTACTCAAGCCCAGTCTGAAGGTTTGTAGTTTATTTTTCTCTTTTTGTTTTTCTTTAAACAGGACAAATGCATTGATCCTTTAAACAAGAAGATGATGGGTGTATTTGATGTATATGTATTATCTTGTATACTACCTTTGATGTATGTGTTATGTTTTGTTATTACAAGCAATCCTAAAAGTTCCAATAATTTAATATTGGTTTGTTGCAAGCAATCCAAAAGTTTCATTCAACAATAATGTGTTTGTTCTTATTTTCTTTCTGATTTTTTTTTTTTTTTGTAAAAATGTAATTTAGAACACCTAAGTGTAATTTGAAAAAAAAATTAATAGAAATAATATCAATTTTTTAACATAAACTAACATCTTTAACACAATTAGTAGAAATTTTTACAAAATTAATATGTAAAACAATTTAATTATTAAAATATTATTAAATAGACAAAATAATCTAATTGACTGAATTTTTCAAAAAATAATTAACCTTAGGCAAATTATGTGTGAAAATGCATTAATATTATTATCCAAAAAAATGTTGACATTGATTTTGTACATAACACTGATGTCTAAAGTGATAAATAATGTCAGTTATAATACAAAACTGATGTGTAAACATAATGAAAAAAAATAAAAAATTTCAACATGAGAATAATATGAAGCAACGGTGATATTTTTGTAAATATGAGAAAAATTACAACATCAGCTTTTATTAAACAACCAATGTCTAAAACTGATGTCACTACTACAAAATTTAGAAATGATATCAAGAAATTTTATTAATTTATTAATTAAATTTTTATTTGATTATATTTTGAAGAGCTTTATTATAATATAATGCATGACTTATTGGATTAAATTTTTTCCATTTTCCAAAATTACAGAACTGTAAAATTCTTTAATAATGATTAATTTCTTCTATTTTACTAAGATAATGAGAATAGTTAAAAAATTCAAAATAAATTTGAAGTGTTTACATTCTATTATACAAAGAGTCATAGATCAAACATTAGTTTTTAATTAGAAAATGACATAGATGTATGATACTACACATCGGTTTCAACATAAATAAATGATATTTAAAGTCTTTTTGTTTATAAAAGGCCAATGTGTCCCTCTCATTATGCAACATATTACCACTTACTTTTAGGAAGAGTAGTTTGAAAGTGGAGTACAATAATTCCATTCTACAACTTAAATAGTTGTTTTTAAACCTATTTGAAGCAATTGTTTAAGTTGTGGAATTGAATTCTTGTGCACCACTTATCAAACTTCTTTTCCCAAGTAAGTAATATGATAGCAGGAGCTTACTCATTCTGCTTAAGCTTACTTTGAAGATTTATAGTTTATTTTTTCCTTTTTGTTTCTCTTTTTTTTTTGGACTAATTTGTGTATAAATTATTAACTTCTGTTTGTTTTTTCCTTTAAACAGGACATATGCATTGATCTTTTATATAAGAAGATGATTGGCGCACTTGATATATTTTTGTTGTCATGTAAACTACCTTTGATGTATATGTTATGTTTTGTTATTACAAGCAATCTCAGAAACTTCAACAATTTAATGTTGGTTTGTTGCAAGTAACTCAGAAGCTTAATTCAACAATAATGTTTTTGTCCCAATTTTCTTTCTAATTTTTCTATAAAAATGTAATTTAGAGCACCTATGTGTAATTTTAAAAAAAATTAATGGAAATAACGTCGATTTTTCTATCACAAATCGATATTTTTAACACAATGCACATAAATTTTTGTAAAATTAAATATTATCTAATGTGCAAAATAATTCAATTATTGAAATATTATTAAATGAACAAAATCATTCAATTATTTAATTGGCAATTTTTTTCAAAAAATAGTTAGTCTTGGGCAAATTATGTATGAATATGTATTAATATTATTATGCAAAAAATGTTATGACGTTAGTTCTGTATAGAAGATCGATGTCTAAAGTGATCAACGACGTTGATTATAATACAAAACTAACGTATAAACATAACTAAAAAAAAAAATTAAAAAAATTCAATGTAGGAATACAGATGAAGTAACGATGGTGTTTTTATAAATATGACAAAAATTACCACGTTAATTTGAATAAAAAATCGACGTCCTAAGTTTGTACATTAGTTTTTTTTATTAAAATTGACATCTATGCATGATAATAATTGTCAGTTCCATACTAGTAACCGATATCCAAAGTCAAGGCTCCTTACATAATAATAGAATTCTTCTTATACTCTCATTTGCCTTCCCCTATCTAAAAACACTTATCCAATATCATTCTCAAACCCTTGCTATTTTTTTCTTTGTTATTTTTAGTTATTTTTGCTATCTTTGATCATTGCATTTCAAGTCCATCTTTCATTGAGGTGTGGAACTTCATTCTTCTTACATTGTTTTTGTTTTTTCCTTGCCAAATTATGTCAATTTTTTTTTAGTTTTTCTACTTTGTTCTTTGCTGATGATTTGTATCTTTAAGATTTTAGTTTTTTTTTTCATGTTTTTTTAATTTGATTATCAATAATGTTTTCAATTAAAGTTAATTTTTTGGCTATGTTTCTTGGCATAAAATGTCTAGTCTCACATGCTTATTTTGTATCACTTGCCAACTTCTGTCATTGTAGGTTAATAGACTAATAATTATACTTTATATATGTATGTATGTATGTATGTATGTATTGTCTCATGTTCTTTATTTGCTAGTTAATTAGTTGAGTAGAGTTAAGTGGAATGCTTATTTGATACTGTTCTAGCCTAGAGGTTTAGATAGGCAACTGAAATGTTATATATGTAATTGAACAGGCTGAGAGACCTTAATATAAAGGGCTAAGAGACCTTACTGTGAGGTATGAGTTGGTTATCAAACATAGTTATAAGAATTGAAACAACATCCTAATTGGAAGTTTAAAAAGAAAAATCAAATCAAAAAGCAAGGAATAAGTTACCAGGTAATCAGGTTTATTAAACTCAATGCAATTTGTTTATTGCAAGAGTGGTATAACTGTGGCTTAGCTTAGCTTATGTATTTTTCTGGTTAGGAGTGAGGAATTATCAAACTGTAAATGGTTTAGCTTATGAATATTTGAATTGTTAAGGTTTGGTTTGGCCAAAATGTATCTTTAATTTTAGAAATATTTGTTTGTTAGTTAACTTCTTTATCGTTTTTCCTTTTAAACAACCATATAGATCCTTCTCACATATTGAGAAGGGTATAAGGGGTAATACCCTTATAAAACCAATGACCCTTATTCGAAAGTAGAGGAAAAAAAATGAACGTCTCCTTCAATGTTAAGGGTCAGGCTACTAGGGCTTCAAGTTCAAAATATAAGAGTTATATTGGTATGTTAGAACATATAAGCGTGCCAATCAATATTGAGTATAGGAAACAAGTACCACAAGATATCAAGGAAAACATTTAGCTAGATGTCTTTGTATATATTTCTTATATCAAATTTGTGCTTAAGATATATATATAAATATATTCTTAGAATAATTGTATGTATATTGTCTTATGGACCACTTTTGATGTTGATACGGGGTAAGAAAAAGGAAGTCTTAAAGCTTGTGGGGGAGTGGTGGAAAGATTTCAAAAATAGGTTGACAAGGGATTACATTACCATTAAAAAGAAGGGTGATGAAAACTCTCTTAAGAAATACAACTTCCTCAATTAACAAGCATGGGATGAATTTGTGAAGCAAGGTTAATCCAAAGTTTTTCAAGTAAATTTTCCTAACTTAACTTATATTTTTTTCAACTATATATTATAAGTAATTTGACCATCTTATCAATTATATTTTTTTTGTCAATAGGGGATGAGTAAAGCCAACAAGGTGAGACAACTCAAAATAAATTTATACATAAGCTATCTCGTGATGGATATGTGAAGCTTGAGCAAGCTTCGTTGAAAGGAAAACTTGCAAAACAACAAGCTTCCAGTCGGTTTGACCCATAAGTTATCTCAATATCTTAGCTTGAACTTTGGAAGAGAGCTTGGGTCAACACTAAGGTGAATACACAACTGAAAAAAGCTAGATAGTTGCTTAGAAAACTATAAGTAATTTTGCAAGTTTTAATTATAATAAATATTCTTAAGTAATTATAAGTATTAAGTTGCAATAAATATTCTTAACTGTATATATGTCACATAATTCTCTTATGCCATAATTAACACATGGAAATTTACTCCATTTGGAAGGATGGACATATTAACTATTGCATTGGGAACTGCACCATGGCCATTTTAGAAGGGTGGAGGAATAGGTCTTAAGGCCTACTTTGAGGGATCTTCAAAGTGTTTTTAAGGATTGTTAGTTTTTGTGGAGGATCATATAACAAATATTATTGCTTGATTGATAAATGAGAACCTAGCCGAGTGGGAAGAAATTCTAAAGATGCTTCCCCACATTAAGCATGTAGGCATGCAGTTATTCTCGACCTCAAGGGTAGAGATCCACCCTACTCCCCCGCCTAGCAATGTGAGCCCAAGAGACCTCGACAAATTTATAGAGCTACCAGAGATAAATAACTATCACTAAAACTTAACCTTCATTCATTATGTAAGTAATTTATGATATTTTCTGTGAAATAACATTATAATTAACTTTTTCAATTTGATTTTTTTGTCTATACAAGAAAGAGCCAAATGCCTTCTACCTCTCTGGCGCTCGGTGGACATACAGTGGCATATGGAAGGATTTTTCATAGCCACAACTTCCATTGCCAACAATTACCAGACGAGCAATCAAAGATCATTGTTGACACCTTATTAGACCAAAGTGCAAAATTACCACTGTCAAAAAATGATTTAATAATAGTGACCAAGGATTGGAACTTTCATCATATTGTTGAAGAGTCTTATTACTTTGTCTACAGAGGTATCATTTTCTATCTAATAAGTAATTATATTTAAAAAACTTAATTTTACTATATCTCTAATGTCTAAATTTCGTAATTTGATATATGTTAATTAGGCTATAAAAGAGGATAAGCAAACTAAGGAATTTGCTCAAGAGCTACCCTATGTTGAGCCAAGGACAATGTTATCTTTTGTTGTTGAAAAGTTAGAGAGTGACGCATATATCTCTGTTCATATGAATGTCGATGTCGTAGGTTATGATTGTCAAGTTTTTTTTACCAAAGATGACATCACATAATTTTTATCCACAAAAGAGATAAATATATCTTATGTTCAAGTTTTTGAATTGTGAGTTTATTTTTAACTTTCAAAATATAATCTTATTTATATTATACAATTCAAAGTGTTTTGTTAATAATTTCTTTTATTTCTTTGTCAAGGCTTCTGCATTGTGAATGTGTGACCAATAGACTAGAGGATGGATTTCTATATCCACATTTACTTGTATTAGTAGGCTTTACCAATGAAGATAAGACAAAATATATCTTAGGTGTCCTACAAAAAATAAGACATTATGTTTTGGCACTATTTATCAAGACATAAATATCTAATGTGATTTTTGATATTTTGTTATTATAGGTATCAAATTGATATTACTTATTTGATATTTTGTTATTATAGGAAACATTGTATGCTTTGTGTGATATATCCTAAGCAAAATGTCATTTACTAGGTTGATCCCTTAAGGCATTCAATTTGCAAGTATATCAAAACCTTAGTTGACTCATAAGTTGTTTTGTTAGTCAAATTTTGGTTTTGAGATTTATAATATATATGATTTCCTTTATTAATATACTGGTTTGTTGGATCAATCTGATTCAGTAAATGTGCTAAGGCTTATTTTTACTTGGACAATAGGAAAAAGTCTAACCTAAAATGGATCACCTTAAAAGCAAGAGTTTTTTTTTTTTTTTATATTGAATACCTTTTATAAATATTCTAAGTAATTTCATATTGAATTAAAATGTTTATTTATATTATAGTGCCCTCGTAAAATAGGAAATGTTTGAGTGTGGATACTTTATATTAAGGTAAATGGGTACAATAACCACTCAAATAAAAGAATGCCACTATGATCCACAAGAGGTATACTAGTTTAACTTAGATATTTGATATAAGGCTTGGATATGTGATTTGCTATATGTATATCTGGCTTGTAGTATTTTCAAGATAACAGTCCATACACTTAAAGTTTAAATTGGCAAATTCAAGATCAGTGGACTAAGTTTCTCCTATCCTTTTGTGAAAAGACCAATAGAAAAGTTATAATATTGTTTGTTTTGCTGTTGTAATGAATTATAATGTATATTTGTTTTGTTGTACTATAAAGTTGTAATGAATTAGTCTTTTTTTTTTTAAAAAAAATATTTTAGAGAAAACAAGTTAATTTTTTTATTCAAAACTACCGTTTAAAGTCTTAAAGACGTCAGTTTCAACATAATGTCTAAAGTGAACAGTTAGAAAATAGTCTCTTTTTTAAAAAAACATGTTGAGAGAAAAGACATTGGTTTTTAATAACAAACCAACATCTATAATCTTAACTACATCCGTTTCAAGATAATAGTGTAAAGTGAGTAGTTAGAAAATAGACATTAGATGCATGTTTCTAAAATATAATATAGATTTATATATATTATAAATTTATTAAAAACTAAAATAGATTTATATATTATAGATTAATATATGAGCAATATCTATTTTTTAAAACTCTTATCATTTTGCCTACTTTTATTTATGAACAAAATTTATTCTCTAATGATTAATTAATTTTTTCTATTCCAAGTAAAATAATTCATTTTTACAAACTACAAAATATTTCAGGAATTAAATACTATTAAATTGGATAAAATAATTCAAGAATTTGAGCATTACTTTAATGGACAAAAAGAATTAGCTTTTGAGGAATTTATTTGTAAAAATTATAGTATATTATCTAAGAAAATAAATAAAGAGTGTTGGCATTTCCTATGTTTTAAAAAATAACTAATTAGCTAAAAGACGCTGGTGTTTTAATACAAATCGAAGTCTAAGGTATCAACAACGTCAGATTTTTATCTAAAATCAACGTCAAAAGTCTCCACTTATTTTAAAATAAATAAGACAAGTTACCAGGAATATGAAAATTAAGATGTAGATCACACATCTAACTATGTAGATCGCACATCTAACTGACACCTCTTTTCTAGATTTGATATCATGGCCCTTTTCCCTTTCTACCTCTGATGATTCAAAAGCTTTCTCACTCTCACTCTCTTTGATCACAAAAATTTAACTCACTCTCACTCTTTCTCAGTAATTTTAACACATCAATTTCGTCTCGCTCTCTCTCTCTCTCTCTCTTTATTTCTATTTCTATTTCTAGGTAACAATTATTTTTCTTCTTTAATTTTATTAATAATTGATCCTATGTGGATGAGATAAATTGTGTGCTAATTATGTTTAGTTATGTGCCCTAGTTATTTTTTAATTTTGGGTCACAATAATATATATATGCAGAAAATTAATTACAAATTTGAATTGCAACTTTGTAGTTCAAAGGCCAATTCAAATTGGCTTGATTAAATTCACAATAATAGTTTAGAACAAATTGAAATATTTTCAAAATTATTTATTGACTTGTGTATTTGTTGAAATTTAAACTGGATAGTCATGGATCGTAAGTGGATGTCTGCTGATTAGTTGAGTGAAGAATATACAAATGGGGCCAGAATTCAGCTAAGTACCAATCATATGAAGCTTGTTGAATTAGGTGATCTTGTTTTTGCTGAACCCACACTATTAGATAGACTAAGATATAAAATATGTTGTTATCTGCAAGCGCACGGTGTAGTTGTAGTAGATTCCAGTCAATACGGGTCGAATCCCACAAGGATCTTGTTATCAATTACCAGAGTTCATAATGTAAGTTGACTAAATCAAATAAGAATATCAAAAGTAATAAAGAGACTTAGCCCTTGCTTAGGTGAAAAGAAAGGAAAAGAAAAGAAAGGAAAGGAAAGGAAAAAGGAAGGAAAAGAAATTAGTTTTTCATTAATTGGTTGAGTGGAAAATGAGAGGAAAGAAAATGGAAGGAAAAGTAATTATGAAATTTATAAAAAAATAAAAAATATTGAAAAAATAATTAAATTTCAAAATACATGATTAAAAATTTTGTTCTTTTGATATGAAAATTTTTTATATCATTTAATTATAATAAATGTTCTTACTCCCCTAATAAATAAAAATTAATTGTCAAATAATTTTTAATATATTAGAAAAATCAAAATTTTAATATATATAAATTTTATAGAATTGATAAATAAATAATAAAATTGACAATTTATTTCATTTGTTAAAATTTTTTTAATATGTACAAACTTTATAGAATTGATATGAAAGACATGTAACTACGTAAGTTATAGACTTGAAAATCCTGGACATTATACGGATTAAACAGTTGTGAACTCATGTCCCAAGCATATGAACTCGAAATGTTATTCGTAGTTCATAACTATTCACTTCCAGATACAATCAAACAATTTCAACACAAATAATCAAGAAAATTTATCTGCTAAAATGGTAAATTTCACCCAGAAATACCCAACAGAGACACAGGTTGAGTTCCCCCCGTGTCTTTTCTTCACTAGAATCTAACGGTGAGGATAATACCGGAATTCCACAATGATTTTTCTCCATTTGGAAATAATAACCAGAGCTAGGAAATTTCTGAATATTATTAGAATATTGGTCAACAAATTAGTGACATTATTGGGAATCTCTTTAGGCGTGTTTAAAAAGTTAAAAAAAAAAAAACCACTGTCACTTGCTCATTACTCTCATTGGCGAAACGTCGAACCCAAAAAATAGCTCCATTATCTCTGCCTCCCTCGCTATTCTCAACTGCTGAGAAAACCAGAAAGAGGTATAGAGAGCTGAAAAGGCATTGAAATGGGTAATACAAACCCATTCAAAGATCATCAACCTCTCGCCAAGACGGCTTACCAGCAGACCTGAGTTCCGAAAAGCAGTTGAGCTGTTCGATCTGCAAAAAGGGAAGCTTAGGCCGAAGTTCCGAGGCTGCTGGCTGGCTGGAGATGCAGAGTGGCGGGGAGGAGGAGCTCGGGCAGCAACAAGACAGGGCTTGC
>JANHAO010000549.1:0-40781 GCA_026873985.1 Saraca asoca | reverse complement strand
AAATAGAGAGGAAATAGGAAATAAATGGCTAACAATTGAATGTGGAATGAAAGAACAAAACCTCAACATTAATCTTCAAGTGTTGCAGCCCCTTGGACTAGTTACAGATTTAGCCTTCCATGGTAGGTTGAAAATGTAGAAAAATGGGAGAGCAAAAGCTTGCTCTCAACCACAAAAATCTACCCTAACAAAACACTCTAAAAACTAAGCTAAACATTGAGCAAAAAGCCTCTAAACTAAATGGCTTTCCCGGGTAGTGAGAAAATGCAGCATGCTGGCCGAGTGAGAGTAGGTAGAAAGCTGTCAGATTGCCTCTCCTCTGCCCTTATGTGTTCTGGCTCTTTAGTAGACTACTTTTCCTATTTTTCTTCTGTCTTTTTAGTCTCCAGCTGGCTGAGTATTTGTTGGATCAAAGGATGGTGCAATGGACTAAAAAATCATGCCAATTGGGGCCTTAAAACCTCAATTCTGTAGAGCCCAGTTTATCAGCATTTCTTCTCATGATTTTCAGCTCATTTTGGATGCCTATATTGACATTTTCAACTCTGGAAGCTTTCATAGGAATTGTGTCTTTGTGTGTTAGATTCCATTTGGGCTTAATTTCACCTCATTTGGACTTGTATATCTCCAGATATGATCAATTGAATGCATAGAGGTCGGCTGCTCAAGACAAGGCTAGGTCAATTTTCTGATATTAGTTTGAGCTTCAATTTTGGATAGCCAATCGTATGATTCAACTTTTACAGTCTTCATGAAAGTTGTAGATCTATCTCTTATTTTTCTTGTAAGATAAGAATCACATCAATTGGATAAGTATACCTCAACATATAGCTAAATTATAGAAACTACTCAAAATGTCCCATTATGCAGAATTTTGTAAAATGAATCCAATTGGCACCAAATCACAAATACACACTAACACAGTTGGAAACATGTCATTTTATACCTTAAAATGCTAAGTATGAGGACAAATAAATGAGTAAAATATTGCATTATCGCTTATCACTCTCTTTCTATCTCTCTAAAGTGTGGCATGAATATCATTCTTTTTCCTTTTCAATTTTAGTGTTAAATTAAACTGATTTAGAGATAAGTCTATGGGCTTCTCTAAACATGATCGCATTAGTTTGGTATCAGAGTTTCAACTCTTACAAGTCAAGTGGTATCTCTTCATTTCTTCTTGTTTTTGGTTCCATTTTCCTTCTTTTTTCTTTTTTTGCTGTGCTCCCTTGATTTTTCTTGTACATTTTTATGCTACATTTCTTACTCAATTACTGTCCAATTTTACTTGTTGTTAATTGGTGTTTAGTTTTTCTTGAGAAATTGGTTCTATTTATGCTTGTTTGATGCTTCAATTTTTATAGATAAATTTGTATTTTGTTATGCATACTAAGTGTTTGATCTGAGCTTTGTGAGATTGCAATTTTTTTGCTTATTTCATTGCCATTTCTATTTCATTTCCTTGCTTGTTCTGTTGAAGGTTCTATTAAAAATTTTTGCAGAATTTTCACTCTTTTCTTGGTTGCATTTCAAGTGTTTGATGATTTGTTAGACTATCCTTTGCTTTGCTTTTGTGTGTCAACTGGTGTGGAACTAAATTACACTTTATTCTAGTGTAGTTTGATGCCATTTTCCTATCAATTACATCAAGTTTTGCTTGTTGCCCCTACTACCCTATTTTGACCGAAACTTTGTCTCATTGTTTTTGGAATTTTTGTTGCTATCCTAGCTTATTTATGACTGTGTTTTTCACCAAAATCATCTTCATTTTGAGTACACTTACTTGGATGTTGATTTAGTACAATTATGGATGATTTGAATTATTGATGATAGCTCAAATGTTTGGAAATTAAGTGTTGAAAATCTTAGACAACAGACCATTTGTTGAGAAATACAAAAGAAAGAAAATAAAAGTGTAGTAGAAAAACAAAAACAAAACAAAAGAAAAAGGTGTGAAAGAGAAAAAACAAAAGAAAAGCACAAATGTGAAGAAAGAACAAAAAGAAATTGACAAGAAAGAAGAACTAGTGCTGTCTTGAAATTGGAAACAAAGGAAAATTTTCTACAACTTTTTGAGCTCCATTCAAGCCAAAATACTTGTCTATTTTGAGTCAATTTCTAATGTATTCAACTTGAATATATTTTTGTTGGATTGTATTATCAATATGCTAGCTTAGAATTCTAATTGAGGTGTAATTACTTGATAAATTTTCCTTTGCATTTAATTGAATGCCCTTAAAATTTTTCTACCTTACCTTGAAAATTCTATTCTTGGCTGAAACTTGCTAGTCTTGTGCTATCTAATTCTTTGTTCTTTCCTTGTTCATTCATTGCTCTTTATCTTGTTGGTTTATGCCACATTTTAGTGATTTGAGTGTTTTGTGATATTGAGTGTTACATTTCATAAACTCTAAGTTTTTCTCTTTAGTTCTTATAGGACTTAAAGGAGAGGACTAAAGTAATAAAAGGCAAGTGTGTTGTGAGCATAGTAGAAGGAAAAAGCCTAGTTGTGTGAACAAACACAAGTGGAATGATCTAAACAATTGTGAAGGTGTGAACTTGTGAGGTCCATATTTTTCCCAACATTTTGTTTTTGTAGAATTTATTTTGCTCAAAAGATGGAAGGTAATGGATCATAACTCAATGAAGTCATGTTCACTCTAAGAGTAATGCAATAACAATTTAATAGATTAAATATGAAGATTGATAGCCTTGGTGAAAAAATCACAAATGTGGAAAATAGTAGACACTCTTATGAAAGAATAACTAGAAGAACACATGATCAACATTGAAATAATGAAGGGGATTTAAGAGATGAAAGAGAAGAAGAAGAGCTTTCCACTTCCCATTATGATACTGAAAGAAGTGAAAGAAGAAAGAATAGAGACAATGTAGGAAGGAGACATGAAAGACTAAAAAAAGAAAGGGTGGACTCAAGCCTATACATATCAAGATGACAATTCCATCTTTTTAAGGCATGATCTGGAAGCCTACCTTGAATGGAAAAAGAAAGTTGAGCTAATCTTTGAGTGTCACAATTATTCAAAAGAGAAGAAGGTGAAACTAGAGGTTGTGGAATTCATAGATTATGCTATCATTTGGTAGGATCAACTTGTGCAAAATAGAATGAGGAGTCTTGAAAGATTTGTGTTTACATGGGAAGAATTGAAGACCTTTATGACGAAGAGATTTATCCCTTTGCACTATTATAGAGAATTGTACCAAAAGCTTCAAGACCTTACTCAAGGATCCAAGAGTGTTAAAGAATATCACAAGGACATAGAGGTAGCAATGATAAGAGCCAATGCTGAGGATGATAGAGAGGCTACTATAGCACAGTTTCTCTATGGTTTGAACTATGACTTTGCTAGTATAGTTGAGTTACAACACTATGCAGAGTTTAAGGATATGGTACAAATGGCAATGAGGTGGAAAGACAAATCAAGAGAAGGACTTCTTCTAAGTACACTCATCAATCAAGTTCCTATTGGAAGTCTAGTTGGGACAAGAAACAAGAGCAAAAAGATTTCAAGGCCTTTAAAAAGCAACCAGCTAAAACTTTATCTAAAGCCAAAGTGGAAGATTCAAGAGGCAAAGACAAGTTGAAGGTTCCTTAAAAATAAAGAAACATTAAGTGTTTCAAGTGTTTAGGTCATGACCATTATGCTTTTGAGTGTCCTAATAAAGAGTCATGATATTGAAGGGCAATGGAGAGGTGGAATCCACTAGTGAGCATAAGAAGGAGGAACATGAATCCAATTCAAGTAGTAAAGAAAGCATTGAAGCAATGAAAGTGGTAGTTGAAGAAGAGGCACTAGTTATAAGGAAAGCTTTGAATGCTCAAGTTAAGGAGAAAAATGAAGAACAAAGGGAAAACATTTTCCACACTAGATGCCATGTTCAAGGAAAAGTTTGAAA
Organism: Saraca asoca; assembly: GCA_026873985.1. Classification (NCBI taxonomy): domain Eukaryota; kingdom Viridiplantae; phylum Streptophyta; class Magnoliopsida; order Fabales; family Fabaceae; genus Saraca; species Saraca asoca. Next base: position 36,863 of record JANHAO010000549.1, on the reverse strand, counting down.
TATGATTATAGAAGGGGGAAGTTATGCAAATGTTATGAGCACAATCATGGTTGAAAAATTAGCTTTGCCTCCTCTAAATCATTCCACTCTGATAAGTGGGCAAAATGCATAATATTATGTTGATTTTAATCTCTTGAATTGTTCTTAACTTATGATTTCTTTGTTTTTTTTACTTTGGTTTAGTATTTTGTTTCTTGGTACTATTTTGTTCTGTATCTTTCTTTGTAGGTTAGCAAGGAGGCTTGGGAAAGGGGGGTGAAAGTGGAAGTTCAAAACATATTTGGATTAAGGAGAAGCTAGGAAAGAAGCCCTGCGAAAGAACACAACTCAGTTGTGCTGAAGCAGGGAAAAGCAAAGAAGGTAGCACCAAAAACAACCTGGTTGTATCTTAGGATACCATCATGTTTGGTGCATTCCTTAGCAATTCTCCATCGCAAAACATGCCCTGGCCATGTCACAGGATATGACTGTGTTTTGGGCTCTGTTACCCTACTCTTCAAGCCATTATTGCACAACCAAAAAGGGGGGGAACACAATTTTCAGATAGATTAGCTAGGTTTTCTATTTTTAAGATGTTTTCTGAATAAATTGTCAAAGACTCTTACAGATTGAAGCTTTTGTGAAGATTCCAATTGAATTCATCACTTGGCATCTTGGTTTTCTCTTTCAAACTTTATCTTTATTTTTCTACATTGTATTGAATATTATAGAGTATTTAATGATGATGAATCTAATTTTTATTTCCATTATGAGTGAGTAGATTTTTATTCTATGATTAGGAATAACCTACTTATGGTCCCTTACTGCTATATTGATTGATTTTCTACTGTAATTACTCGGTATTAATTAATTCAATTGTTATGCATGCTAAGTGTTTGATAAAATGTTTGGCCATCACTTTGTCTGATTTTAGGTAGATAGTTAAAGTACCATAAAGAGAAGATTATCATCAGAACCCTAACAGTTGAATAAAGGAATTTTAATCACGAAAGTAGATTAAGTTCCTTTATGATTAAATTGGTTAGCATTGATTTTCAAGGGAATTAATCTAAACCACAAAAGTAGGTTCAATTAGATTGATTTGAGTACTATTATTAGACCTTGAAGGAGGCTAGTAATTAACCTAAGCTAAACGACCCTCAATTATCTAAGTGATTACAATAGGAAGAATTTACATAATTTGTTGAAGACCATAAGTGTGGTGAACCCTAATCTTAGGCTTTTACAATTGAACTTCATTTGTTAATTAAGTGCCTCTTTTTTATTAGTCTTCTTTCTTCTTTAATATCTTTAATATCCTTTATTGATTTAGATAACTTGAATTGCAAAACTTTAGTAGTTGATAGTAAGATCCCAATGGGATTTGACCCATACTTACCGGTGTTTACTACAATTACACTATGCGCTGTGGAAAACAACAAGAAGTTTTTGGCACCATTGCCAGGGATCTCTTTGGTGTCAATATTAGTGTATTTTGCAATATAGTTGGACTGAATCTTTTATTTTATTTTATTTTATTTTGTTGTTGGTGCTCTTTGCTTCCATTTTGTAGGTGTGTTTCCCTTTTATGCAAAGAGCTCCTGAGAATCTTGTTTAGTTTGATCCTGAAATTGAAAGGACACTTCATAGTAGAAGGAGACAAAGGAAACAAGGCCAATTTTCACATCTAGCCATGGATCAACAAAACAACCATTCATTGAATTACTTCACCATACCAGATACCTAAGGCCTAAGTCTAAGTATTGTTAGACTTGCTATAGAGGCCAACAATTTTGAATTGAAGCTTGCACTTCTTCAAATGGTTTAGCAAAATCAATTTGGACGGTCCCCACTGAAGACCCAAATCTTCATTTATTAGTCTTCCTTGAATATTGTGATACATTAAAGCTTAATGGAGTTTCTCAAGATGTTGTTCTATTGAGATTGTTCCCTTTCTCTTTAAGGAACAAGGCTAGAGTTTGGTTACATTCTTTGTTGGTTAGATCCATTACTACATGGGAACAACTATCGCAAGCTTTCTTAGGCAAATACTTCCCTCCAAGGAAGATGGCTCAACTCTGTAATCAAATTACAACTTTTGCTCAAAGAGATAGAGAGTCATTGTATGAAGCTTGGGAGCAATTCAAGGAACTTCTGAGGTTATGTCCCCATCATGGATTGGAAAAGTGGTTGATTGTCCATACCTGCTACAATGGGCTTACATATAATACTCGCATATCGGTAGATGCCACTGCAGGAGGAGCACACATGAATAAAACTATAGATGAAGCATACACTCTTATAGAGGAGATAGCTCAAAATCATTATTCATGGTCAAGTGAATGAGCTTCATAAAAGAAACCATTGGGGAAGTATGAAATTGATGCACTAGACCATTTGTCCTCTAAGGTAGATGCTCTCTTCATAAAAGGCAGCTAGCTCTTCCAATGTTCCATGTGAAATTTGTGGATCTGTTGGTCACATTGCTACTGAGTGTTAATTGGGAATCCTTTCTCTTCAAGGTAGCGAGCATGTAAATTTTGTCAACAATTTTTCCCAGTAGAATAACCTTTTTTCCAACACATATAACCCAGGCTGGACGAATCTTCCTAACTTCTCCTACCGATCGAATCCAAACCCCACTCTTCAAAACAATTTTAGACAACCCCTGGTTTCCAACCTCAAAGACCTCCTAATCCTCCACTCCTACCAAAATCCAACCTTGAGGTATTAATGGAGAACTTTATAATGACCTAACCCAAGCAAAATGAGGAATTTAGGACATAAAATTAGACCATGAGTGAGGCTATCAAGGAACTAGCTTCCAAGGTTGATTCATTAGCCACACACAACAAGATGCTGGAGGCTCAAATTTCCCAACAAGCCAGTTCTTTAACCTAGGTTTGGTTAAACTTCCAGGTCAACCCAAGAACCCAAGGGAACATTGCCAAGCTATTATCTTGAGAAGTGGAAGCAATAAGAAGGCTCTAAAGTAAGCAAAAAGGAAGTAAGAGATGATGAGCCTAGAGTAGAGGTTGAGAAACCCAAGGAGGTTGAAGCTAGAAAAGAGGAAGAAATGGAAGGTAAGAAGGAAAAAGAACCCTAGTACACACCTCTTGAGCCATACAAGCCACCAATCCCCTTCCCTCAAAGATTAGCCAAGGCAAAACTAGAGAAACAATATGGGAAGTTTTTAGGCGTTCTCAAGAAGCTGCATATCAATATTCCTTTTTTGGAAGCCATTTCACAAATGCCCTCTTATGCCAAGTTCTTAAAGGAAATCCTATCTAACAAAAGGAAGTTTGAGGAGTATGCCATGGTTTCCTTAACTAAAGAATGCAATGCAATCATCCAAAACAAGCTACCTCCCAAACTCAAGGATCCTAGAAGTTTCTCTATTCCTTGTTCCATTGACATTGTGCACATTGATCAAGCTCTATGTGATCTCGACACAAGTGTGAGCCTCATACCTCTTTCCATCTACAAGAAGCTCCAAATGGGTAATTCAAAGCTGACCACTCTCTCCTTATAGTTGGTAGACCGATCTTGCAAATATCTAGTTAGTATCTTAGAGGATGTGCCTCTAAAAATTGGTAAACTGTTTATCCTTGTTGATTTTGAGATTTTAGAAATGGAAGAGGATGCTCAAATTCCCATCATTCTCAAAAGGCCTTTCCTTGCCACTATTGGCGCTATTATTGATGTCAAGAATGGAAAGCTTTCCTTTAATGTAGAGGATGAAAAGATTGAATTTAATTTGACTCTTGCTATGAAATGCCCTCCTCTTGAGAACTCATGCTGAAGGATTAATTTAATTAAGCAAACTATGAGAGAAGACATAATGAGTCATTATTCTAATGATCCTCTTAAGCCTTGTCTTGTGAAAAGTTCTTCCCCTTGTGATGAGAACATTGAAGCTGCCATATATGCTAAGTTGCTTTATGAGAGCCTTATTTTTCCTACAAAAGTAAGAGCTAAGAAATTGGAAGTTGACCTAAAACACACCATCATAGAGGAAGATAAAGTTCCAAAAGTAGAACCAAAATCTCTCTCTCCTAACTTGAGGTTATACAAGGAAAGAATGAAAAGCTAGCATGATAAGCATATTCTAAGGTGAGAATTCCAAGTAAGAGATTAGGTTCTACTCTTCAGTTCTCTATTGAAATTCTTCCCAGCCAAACTCCATTCTCATTGGTTTGGCCCTTTCCAATTCCATCAAGTCCTTCCATATGGAGCCATTGAAATTTGGAGTGAGACAACCAGATCTTTCAAGGTTAATGGCTAACGTCTCAAGCACTAATTAGCAAGAGACCCAACTAAAGAGAAAGTCACTTACACTCTCTCTAAGCTCCCTTCAACCAAATAATATGAGCAAAGGAGTCGAACTCACAACTTAAAATGAGTGCTTCTTGGAAAGTAACCCATGTTTAATTTCATAATGTTTATTTTTTCTTATTTGTTTTTGCTTTATTTTCAGTTTTCAATTCACCCTTGCTTTACATTTTTTTTAGCTTTTAGTATTGTAAATTTAGAAATTTATTAGAGGTTGAATTGCAAGTCCATCTCTATGTGCCAAGCATCATTTAGGGGAAGATTTGATGCAAAAACCACCACAAGAATTTCGAGCAAGAACAAGAATGATAACCTTAAACATGGCCAGGGTGTGTCCCAAGACACTGTCGTGTTCTAAGCACACCAGGAAGCATAGAGTTCCAGTGCTAAACATGGCCTACCAATGTCCCAAAATACAGTCATGTTCCAAGCACCATCTGGAATGAAAAAAGGAAGCCCCAAGCACAACCTGCCCTTGTCCTATAACACACCCATGTTCCAAGCACCATTTAGCAAAAAAAAAATTCAAGAAAAAAAAATCTTTTAAAAAAATTTTCAAAAAAAAAAAGAAGAGGAAAAGCATAAATTCTTCTAGCATCTAGTGTCGAACATGGCCTGACCGTGTCCTTGAGCATGCCTATGTTTCGAGCTCTAAACTTAAAATAAGGCTCCCCTGAACCCTAGAACATGACCTACCCTGAACTTCTTTCTCTAATTTATCTTCCTCTCTATGTCGTGCCCTTCCACCTCGAGCCAAAACCTCTCAACTTCCAGCCAAAACCTCACCCATATCCAAACCCAAACCCCCATCCTAACTCCTCTATTCCTCTATTTATCTCCTAAGTTTTGCCATTTCCCCTTCTCTCACCCTTCATCCTCAACCTTCCTTTTCCTCCTATCTCCAAGTTCCAGCATAAGAGGAACCCTAAAGGTGATGTAGAAAGGAGCCTATTGACACAAAACAAAAAAGGGAGGTACCATCTACTAGTTTTCTGAATTTTGCTATTGTTTTTGTTGTTTTGCTATTCTGCCATTTTGCTGTTTTGCTATCTGCTATTTTGCTATTTTGCGTTCTACTATTTTGCTAACTGCTATTTTTATTATTTTGTTGTTCTACTATTTTGTTATTTTGTTGTTTTGCTTATAGTCTCTAATTTTTACTATTTTACTACACAATTCTAGTTTTTTTTTGTTATCTTATTTTGCTTAAGTTAAATTTTTGCTGAATTTCAGTTGTTGCTGTGTTTGAATTTTTGCCCTATAAATTTTTGCTGCCTTTGAACAAGAAAGAATATTTTAGGTGCTATTTCAATTTTTGTGCTAACAAAGAAAATAGTTTGTTCACTTGAAATTTTGTTTCATCTTCGATGGCTCCCAAAAAATCTAGAATTAGCCAAGCTTCCTCCTCTTCATCTAACTAAGCTCGTAGAGGATAAGGTAATCCCATTAACTAACAACCTCAGCAAATTAATGAATTTGGAATCATCTTCGTTGATGATGATTAACATAGATGATACAATCAATTAGTAAAAAGGAGAATGCTGAGTACCCAATATATTGATGAGGTATGTCTAAAACAATTGGGATTACTTGATGACATCTGTTACTTCTTTGATCAAATTGGGTGGTCCATTTTCATTACAATGCATTACTCCACCCATGCACGAATGACCTTGGAATTTTTTAGTTCTTTCAATGTAGTCTTATTTAGAGGCTGTGAGGTCAAACAAGGCTAAATAACTTTTAGATTATTTGACCAAGACTATATTTTATCATTAGCCCAATTCAATGATCTATTTAGATTGCCTCCCGGAGGTCCCAGAACTATTCCCTTAAGTTTTTGAGTAAGTTTATTTTGGAACTCAATTGCCATTGGGGGTAGTATAATGCATCATAATCAAAGGCCTCGTCGATTCCCTTATTTTAGATACATTCAACGTGTCACAGCACACATTATTTTTGGTGGAGATAAAAGTGATGGGGTTGCAAGCTAATGAAAGCTATTTTTTTATGGGCTATGATAAATAATAGTTAGGTTGACACCAAGGCATTCATGGCCCAACAAATGCAAAAAGTGGGTAATGCATTGCATGGAAAAGTGGTAGTAGGAGGATTGGTAATAGTGATTGCTCAAGGCTTGGGGTTGGAACAAGAAATTTTGAATTCACAGCTTTTATCAAAAACTCTAGGATTAACATGGAATCCTATTTGTATATGAAATTAATTGTCAAGAGAGAATCCGAGTATTAGCTTCATTTCCACAAAAGAGGACTTTTTTGCTTCCCTGACCCCGATCGTACCATTGTCACCAATCAAGCTAATTAGAGCTATCCATTTCAAGGAGCCTTTGAAGATGAACATGATGAACAAGATGAACAAGAAGTAGAACCCCTACTACAACTCCCAACCCCTCAAATCGAATTTGAAGGTCCCTCCCATGCTCAACCAAGTGATCAAGAGCTACTAAACTTGTAGCTTAGTCAAATTGAGGAGGAATAATGTAACCAAAGGACCGCCTTGCATTCCATGCAAGAAACATTGCAAAACATGCAAGCAACAACGGGGTCCATGGAAACAATGATGGGTTCTATGCACTAGATGATACAGAGTTGGCACAATTGGCACTTAATGCACAATTACCCTCCACCGCCACCACCACCTGAAGACCAGTAAATTGGTAAGCTTCTTTCCCTTACTCTTTGATCTTATATTTGTTAGCTACATTAAGGACAATGTAGGATTTAAGCATGGGGGGTAGTTGCTTTCTAGCTTTTGGTCTATTTTGTGTAAATAGTTGTAGTTTTGCTTGCAGTCACTTTACATTTTGAGTTTTGATTTATTTTTGTTAATCACAAGGTTAATAACCCTTCCAATGATTTGATGTGGTAATAACTGGTTTTAAGCCCATGAAAGCTTGATTTGAGATAGGCACTGAAATGAGTATTCTTGATTTAGTCTTTCTTCCCTAGAATTGAACCTTAGGCTTCCTTAAAAATGGATTATCTGTTGTATTATAATTTGCATGCACTTTATGACTTTTGGCATTATGAAGGTGTGAAGTTAGGGAGAGGTGAAGAATGAGGGTCTTCAAAAAAAAAAAACACAAAAAGGTCTTCATTCTGAGTACCTAATTTTCAAGTTCCAAAAAGGCCTTTGGTATGAGTACCTAGATGCCTACACCTGAGTGAGATGGAACATAAAATGCACTCACTAAAAAAATAAAAAAAAATAAAAAAAGATGATGAAAAATGACGATTAAATAAGTGAATAAATAAGGGCAAGGCAATTTAGGGAGATCTGAAGCATGAGGATCTTACTTGAGTGCCTTGAGAGTCATTTTGGTGCATGAAAGCTATAGTAACAATGGGATGAGGCATATAATACAAGAGTCAAGGTTTAATATTAGGTGAGTGAAGACTAACCATTGAATGCTTGCTTATGTTTCTGTTGATGTCTTGTTGATTGAGAATAAAATTAGTTGTACCACATCTGCTTGTTTGATTTAAAAGTTTAAATTCTCCCCCTCCCCAGTATGCATTCATGTATTATGATTTTCTTGAGAGCAAGCAAATGTTCAAGCATGAGGGAGTTGATAAGTGGGAAAAATGCAGAATATTATGTTGATTTTAACCTATTGAATTATTGTTAACCTATGATTTCTTTGTTCTTTTTACTTTGGTTTAGTATTTTGTTTCTTGGTACTGCTTTGTTCTATATCTTTCTTTGTAGGTTAGTAAGAAGGCTTAGGAAAGGAGGGTGAAAGTGGAAGTTCGAAGTATATTTGGATTAAGGAGAAGCTAGGAAATGAGCCCTACGTAGAACATAACTCAATTGTGACTGAAGCAAGGAAAAGCAAAGAAGGTAGCACCAAACACAGCCTAGCCATATCCCAGGATACAGTCATGTTTGGTGCATTTCTCAGCAATTCTCCACCGTGAAACATGCCCTAGCCATGTCACAGGATATGACCATGTTTTGGGCTCTATTACCCTACTATTCAAGCCATTATTGCATAACCAGAAAGGGGGGAGAAACAATTTTTAGATAGATTAGCTAGGTTTTCTATTTTTAAGACATTTTTCTAAGTAGATTGTTAAAGACTCTTGCGGATTGAAGCTTTTGTGAAGATTCTAGTTTGTTTCATCACTTGGCATCCTGGTTTTCTCTTTCAAACTTTATCTTCATTTTTCTGCGTTGTATTGAATATTATGGAGTATTTAATGATGATGAATCTGATTTTTATTTCCATTATGAGTGAGTAGATTTTTATTCTAAGATTGGGAATAACCCACTTATGGTCCCTTGTTGCTATATTGATTGATTTCCTGTTGTAATTACTTGGTACTAATTGATTCAACTATTATGCCTACTAAGTGTTTGATAAAATGTTTGGCAATCATTTTGTCTGATTTTAGGTAGATAGTTGAAGTGCCGAAAGGAGAATATCATCACCAAAACCCTAACAATTGAATAAGGGAATTTTAATCACAAAAATAGATTAAGTTCCTTTAGGATTGAATTAGTTAGCATTGATCTTAAAGGGCTTAAATTAATCTACACCATGATAGTAGGTTCAATTCGATTGATTTGAGTACTATTATTAGACCTTGCAAGAGGCTAGTAATTAACCTAGGCTAAACCATCCTCAATTATCCAAGTGATTAAAATAGGAAGAATTTACACTATTTGTTGAAGATGATAAGTATGGTGAACCTTAATCCTAGGCTTTTACAATTGAACTTCATTTGTTAATTAAGTGCCACTCTTTTATCAGTCTTCTTTAATATCCTTTATTGATTTAGACAACTTGAATTACAAAACTCTAGTAGTTGATAGTGAGATCCTTATGGCATTTGACCTGTACTTGCCAGTATTTACTACAATTACATCGTGTGCTTATGAAAAACAACAACACACTCCTTACAAGCTTCAATAGTTGAATGAAAGTGAAGAGGTAAAGGTAACAAGACAAGTGCTAGTTTCATTCTCTATAGAGTGGTATAAAGATAAAGTGTTGTGTGATATTGTTCCAATACAAGGGTGGCTGTGGCAATTTGACCAACAAGTCATCCATGATGGCTTTCTAAATCAGTATAGCTTCAAGAAGGATGTCAAAACTATTACTCTTATATCCCTCACCCTAAACAAATTTTAGAAGATCAAATGAAAAGAGAGAAAATTAAGGGAAAAGAGAGTGAGGAAAAATAAAGAGAGCGATAAAAGAGAGTTGAGAGAAAGTGAAAAATAAGAAAAAAAGAAGTGAAGTGTATTTGCTAAGGCTAGTGAACTTAGGCAAGAATCGGCCTATGCTAGTACTTGTGTGCAAAGGTGTTGTTTTTAATGATAAAGATGAAACTAATAATTTGTTTAGTACTATTGAGTTTATTTTGCAAGAATATCAAGAGGTATTCCCCATGGAAGTACTCGATGGTTTCCCACCATTAAGAGGGATTGAGCACCAAATTGATTTCATTCTTAGAGTCTCCATTCCTAATTGGCCAGCATATAGAACAAATTCTGAAGAGGCCAAGGAGATTCAAAGACAAGTGGTGGAGCTTATGACAATAGGCTACACTAGAGAGAGCATAAGCCCTAGTGTGGTTTTGGTTTTGCTTGTGCCTAAGAAGGATGGCTTTTGGGAAATGTGTATTGATTACCAGCTAATTAACAAAATAACTAAAAAGTATAGACATCCTATTCCAAGGCTTGATGACATGTTAAATGAATTGCATGGCTCTTGTATTTTCTCTAAAAATGATTTCAAATATAGTTATCATCAAATTAAGATGAGGCTAAGTGATGGATGGAAAAACACATTTAAAAACTAAGCATAGTTTGTATTTGTGGTTCATTATGCCTTTTAGTTTAACAAATGCCCTAGCACATTTATTAGAGTAATGAACCATGTCTTACATGCTTTCACTAGAAAATTTATGGTTGCCTATTTTGATGACATCCTTGCTTATAGCAAAAATGAACATGAGCATGTTGAACATTTGAAATGTGTTTTGCAATGTTCGAATGGCAAGCAATTGTATGCTAATTTTGAGAAATTCTCCTTTGCTTGGAAAAAATTAATTTCTTGGGTTATGTGGTGAGTGGCAATGGGATTGAAATGGATGAGGAAAAACTGAAAGGCATTAGAGATTGGCCAAACCCTAAAACCGTGAGTAAAGTGAGGAGTTTCCATGGGTTAGCTAGCTTCTATAGGCAATTTGTGAGAGATTTTAGTACCATTGCAGCCCTATTGACCAAATTAGTAAAGAAGAATGTAGGTTTCAAGGGGAAGAGTGAGCAAGAGAGAGCTTTTAACTTATTGAAAGAAAAATTAACTTCAACTCCTTTACTTGCTCTTCTAGATTTTTCAAAAGGTTTTGAGATTGAATGTGATGCATTGGGACTTAGTAGTAAAGCTATTTTGATGTAGGAAAGGCATCCCATTGCATTCTTTAGTGAAAAGCTTAGTAGAGCAATCCTCAACTATTCAACACATGATAAAGAGCTTTATGCATTGATTCACGTGTTTGAAACTTGGCAGCACTATCTATGGCCAAAAAAATTTATCATCCACATGGAACATGAGTCCTTGAAACACTTGAGGGGTCAAGGGAAGCTAAACCAAAGGCATGCAAAATGGATGGAGTTCATTGAGACATTTCCCTACACTATCCAATATAAACAAAGTAAAGAGAATGTAGTAGCCAATGCCCTCTCTTGCAAGTATACCTTTTTCTCCACTATGCATACTAATTGTTGAGGTTTAAACATATTAAAGAATTGTATGTTGATGACCATGACTTTGCTAATGTATTCAATTCTTATGAGAAAGTTACCTTTAGGAAATATTTTTGGGTAGATAGCTATCTTTAAAAAAAAAATTATGTGTGCCTAAGGGATCTTTGAGAAACTTGATTATTAGAGAAGCACATAGGGGGTTTAATGGAAGATTTTTCCATTGCTAAAACATTGTCTATCTTGCAAGAGCATTTCTTTTGGATGGGCATAAAGCATAGTGTAGAAAAGTTTTGTGGAAGTTGTATAACTTGAACAAAAGCTAAGTCTAGAATCATGCCTCATGGTCTTTATGCCCTACTCACCATTCCAGGTGAACCATGAGTGGACATTTTAATGGACTTTGTGCTTAGTTTATCATGGTCCAACAAGAGGAAGGATTCAATTTTTGTTGTGATTGATAGATTCTCAAAGATGGCTCACTTCATTATATGTAACAAAATGATGATGCTACATATGTGGCTCATTGGTTCTTTAAAGAAGATGTGAGATTGCCTGGAGTGCCTAGGACCATTGTTTTGGATCAAGTTGTGAAGTTCTTAAGCTACTTTTGGAAAGTCCTTTAAGATAAATTAGGGACAAAATTGTTATTTTCTACCACTTGTCATCCTCAAACCGATGGGCAAATGGAAGTACTTAATAAGACTTTATCTATGTTACTAAGATCTATCATCCAAAAGAATTTAAAGAATTGGGAACAATGTTTACCTCATGTAGAGTTTGCATATAATAGGAGTATACATTCGGCCACTCAATATTCTCCTTTTGAAATTGTGTATAGTTTTAATCTATTAACTCTTTGGATTTATTGCCTTTACCAACTAAGGATGTGCTGGTCTTGATGAGAAAAGGAAGGCCGAACAAGTGAAGCAACTTTGTGAGCAAGTTAGGAAGAACATAGAAAAGAAAATGAACAAGCCAATAAAGGCCACAAGAAATTAGTGTTTAAGCTAGGTGATTGGGTATGGTTGCACATGAAGAAAGAAACTGTCACAACCTGCCTAGGGGGTCCGTGACTGGCATAGAAGGTCACCTATGGGAAACCTCCTACAAGCCTAATTATACATACTAACTTATGAATACCCATTTATTTCTGCCAAAAATCTGGCAGAGTTTCCCCTATAATATGGATGCCTAGGCTTAGAGCCTTAATATATAACAAGGGCCACACAACCATCAGAACCTACATAACAAATAAACAAACACACAATGGCCCACACTAGACAACAACAACCTATTAGGCATCCAAGACTCAATTGCAAACATATTACATTAAATATGTTCCTATTTAACAATCGAGTTACAACATCAATTTATACAAGATTTTCACAAACAAACAATATGGGCTATACACCCAACAAAACATATGCAGGGCAAATCAAACACGCAGTGGTTCAAACTGAATATTTATTCTACTAAACTAATACAATACATAATTCTATTATTTTACCAATTACTATTTTACTAATTATTGTTTCTATACATTTACTATTTTCTATCTTCTATTCCTTTTTTAAGGGAGTTTTAGCAACTGAGTGAGCGAGTAGTCCCACCAATGACTAAAATTAGATTTTACTAATTGGTTATATGAAATCCACTGAAAGACATTTATTTGCTTGCAACTAAATATTTTTATCAGACATAATTCCCATCAATCAATACTTTTATGAAAAAAATTTCACAATTATCTGATAAGAGAAAACATTTATTTCTTAAAATAACTTTTTCATAAATTTGACATTTATATAAATAAAATATTTCAAAACATATTGGTTGGATCCATATAATTTCCATAAGTAATTAGAATCGATCAGATTGCCCCTATACCATCCATAACACTAATAAGATATTTTATTAAACCCTCCCCCTTATCGCTCCAACTGACACCAAGTGGTCACAAGTGCACCTGAGGGTTTCTTGGGATTATCCAATGGTTTCGGACCTAAAGGAATCCAACAGGGAACTAAAACCAGATCTCCAAATCCAACCATTCACACCAGTTCAAATCGCTCCCTCATTTCCCCTACAGATCATAACAGATATACATAGGTGCACTTGCAGGTTGCCACAGAATTATCAATGGATCCTCAGTTAAATTAATCATTTTAAATATATTATGTAGCAAGAAAGTAATATCAACACCTAGACTCTATGAAACTTCTATTGGTAATCGTGACATTATCAATATTCCCTTTTCACTTATTACATTTATCAAATACTCATATTTGGTAGTCACATTTCTCACTACCGCCCCTTGGGCTATTACTGCCATTCAAGCCATTTACTGTATTATCTAGCCATACAGGCTGTTCACAAATGTTACCCAACTACCAATAGTTTTCCATTGAGCCTAGGCTCTCAAGTTATTCAAACTTTTCACATTGAAAATATTTTCATAAATTCTCATAATAAGAATATATATTTTAAATATAAATAATACCTCAGAATAAATCATCCTTGGTATTTCACATGATTCAAAGGAAACCACACTTTAAAATTTAAAATTTAATAAAATTATTTCTCAATGCAAAACAATGTTTGTAAAGGTGGGACTATCAACTCATAATTATTTCTTTGAACTCACTTCCAAATTGCAAAATTTATAGCAACTAAAATCATTCAACACACCAGAATTTATACAGCAAGCCAAAATACAACAAACAAAATACAACAACCTAGAATACAATAGCCAAAATCTATTCATGCATGCAAAGCACATTACCTACTCACATTCAATTTGCAAAATTTATAAAATTTCAAGCATTACAGCAACTATAATTTACCAGAAACATATCAGAGTCAAATTATCAACAAAATTTTTCAATTTCATCAACTACACATATTCAACCTTCCACTCATATTTCTTGACAACTTTCAATCAGAGTACTACAAAATAAAACTAATGTTTTAGGATTACTCACCGGGTCCTAAAGCTTCACCCCTTAGCTCACCGTTGGTTGGAATGTCGTTGGTAGCCTGATTTCCAAGCTTGGCCAAACTAGCTGAAAAATAGGGGAGTTGAAGAAGGCTGAGCTACTAGGAATGATTTTGGCCTAAACAGACATCAAGAAAGAAAGCACTAGTCAAAAAGGAGCTAGTCAGACAAGCTACTTCACCAAAATCTCCATGTCCAGCCAAGTGAAGCTTCTACTATGCCAAAGAACATTTTGGCCGAGGAAGAAGAAAGCAATGGTTGAATTCATACCTGGGCTCTCACCAATTGTGAACAAGGCATCAGAAGGCAATATTTGGTTAGAAAATCACACCGGCTAGTGATGATCTCCAGAAATCTCAGGACAAAGCCAGAGAAGTCTAGAAGGAGGGTGAGCCGATTCAAGGTGGTTGTTGAAGTGGGGTGCCAATTTTCTATTTATAAAAGAAAGTATTTATATAATTTTGCATTTTAACCCCCAAAATTTGCACTAACTTTCACTTTGGCCTCAAAACTTTTTGCAGCCTTAACAAAGGCCTAACTTTTTCAAATCTTTTCAATTTAGTCCCTATCAATTGTTTAGTTTAGTCCTTTGTCAATTTTAAATTTTATTTTTAATTTTTCTTTTTATTTTCATAAATTTTCCAGGTGTTATTGAAAGATTTCCATCCCAAAGGAAGACAAAAGTCCATCCAAGAGGAGATACACCTTTTCTGGCACGAAGAAATGACATGCATACAAATTAGATCATCTAGATGATTATAACATTAGTGCTACATTCAATGTTGCTGACCTTTCTCCTTTTGATGTAGATTTTGATTCGAGATCGAATCCTTTTGAGGAAGGAGGGAGTGATAAGAACATAGAGGCTTAAGCCAAGGATAACCAAGAGGCCTTGTAATCGCCAAATGGACCCACAACTAGATCCAAGGCAAAAAAGATGAGGGAAGTAATCCAAGGGCTTTGTGACACACTTTGGAGCTCAGATGAGGAGCTAAGACTTGGGGTTTCAAGAGTCATTTGCTTGGAAGCTTTGCCATCTACTTGAGGACCATTTAGGTGTCACTGTGGATAGCCATATGTCTGGCCATTTGGACAGCAATATGGTTAGTCATTTTTGTTCATTTTTTAGTATATTTTAGGCTATTATTTTGTGTTATTTTATGGGCCGCCTTTAAAACCTTTTTGACATTATTTTGGGGTTGTTTGATCCCTTTTATTTTTGCATTTTGGTGGTTGATTTAGGACCATTATTGTGGCTGGTTTGGTGGGCTGTTTTAACTCCATTTTGGATTATTTTTTTTTGGTTAATATTTTGGCCTTATTTTGGTCTATACTCTTTTTTTGGCTAGCTTGTATGTTTGTTTGGTTAAGCTTGTGTGGGACTTTATTCCAACCCATTTTTTAGCCTAATTGCTATTAGGGAAGGCATGTTTGCCTCACCATTGAGATTTGATAAGTTTATGAAATATAAGTGTTTTTCTTTAAGGAAGTACTCTCCTAGAATTCTTACTAGAACTTGAAGACTTATTAAAAAGTTCTCTTTGTGCTATCAATTTTATCACTTATCACTCTCCTTCTATCTCTCTAGAGTGTGGCATGAATATCATTCTTTTTCCTTTTCAATTTTTGTGCTGAATTAGAGATAGATCCGTAGGTATATCCAAGGGAGATCACATTAGTTATGTCTTATTGTGTTTTTTTTTTAGTGTTCAAATTAATGTAACCACATTAAGCTTTGCAAGATTCAACTTGAGGGAGAGTGTTAGAAAGTAATATTTAGTAATCAAGTTATATTATAGGCTCAGGTTATGTTATGCACTTATTTGTAGTGCACTTAAAGTTTAAAGGTATTAAAGTCTTTGTGTATTGGTGTTTCTTAGTAGCTCTATATAAATAGAGTATTATAGTTAAATTTCATTTAATTCCAGCTACCTTATTGATTATATAAATAGAGTATTATGGTTAAATTTTATGTAATTCTAGCTACCTTATTGATTATATAATATATTAGAGTTCTTACCTCTTTCTCTTCTTCTTCCCTTTTCTAAACCTGAACTATTTTTTTAACAATCATCTTAAGCTTAACTAAGCTCCTTGGTGTTAGTTTACTTTTCAGTTCAAATATTTTATTTGGTTTCCATTCAAAGAGCAACAACAAAGGATAGTTCTTTAATATATTAGAAGTTTGGAATCATTAGTTTAACATTGTAAGCACCTTAGAAACTACATATCAGGAAGCTTTTGTGTATATCATATAGTTTCACTCTAGCCTTGCAATTTTGTTGCCTTAGAAATGTAAATTCTAAGCAAAGTCATTCACTACAAGAATTTTAAGATTTAGTGATGGAAAATTAGTGATGAAAAACCCATGTTCATGAGGACATATAAAAATATATTGTACATTACAAAATTGTAGATAGAATTAGTGACGAGCAAGTCATATCCTGTCACTATGCCCATCACTAATTCTATTGTTGATAGTTGGATTAAATATTAACAATAGAGTTAGTGATGGTTTGCATAATCTTGAATGAATAAGTATGAGCAAATGCAAATATAGCAAAGGATTTTAAGTGGACTATAAAAAAATTAATGAAATTTAAAAAATCTATTGCTAAATCCATTAGTATTACTCTATAATTGTATTTTCAAAGTTCAGATGTTGTATTTCTCAATTATTGAAGGATTTAATGATGGAATTATAGCAAATGATCAAAGTTAGTTGCTAAATCTATTGTTAGTTGATATACACCATTTCATTTAAATTTAGCAATGGACATGCCTATCGCTAATTTTGTCACTAAAAGTTAACAAAACAAACTTTGCAAGCCAAAAGCCCTCCTTTCAAACCTTCATTCCTTTCTCCTTTTCCTCCTTCTCCTATTGTCTCTTTACCTTTCCTTTCTATTGGAGCTTTTATGCTACCATTGGAGCTATTGTTGGTCTTCCCTTCAAGCTGCAATTGATCCTCCTTTGATTTCATAAAAAAAAAGGTTTGAAAATATTAAGGGTTCCTTTCAATCCTTTTTTTATGATTTTGATGCAATGTATGTTAATGTTGTGGTTGGTTGATGTTTAGGGCAATTGTTAGGTTGATCTTAGATAATCAATTTGAACTATTATTGTTGTATATATAATTTCTACTCTTAAGGTTTAGTCAAATTTGAATTGCAAAATAATTGACTTGTATGAAATTGATAGAAGGCTTTCTTATGGTAGGATTATTATACATGAAATATTTTCTGTTAATTTTTCCTTTAGTAAAGAATTTTAGTGATTCTATTCTTTTTTGTTATATATTTTAATTTAGTGTAAATTGTATTAGATTGGTGTAGTTGTCTATGTTTTCTGAATACAATTTTTAATTAACATAATTTTTAGTAGATTAATATATAATTTTTATCACTTTATTGTGGTTGTTTTAGGAATAGAAAATAGAGATAAAATTTTTAAAAGGTTACACACAAAAAATTTAGGCTTTTAACATTTATAATGAAGCCTATAATACTTAGGTTTAGGTTATAGATGTACCTGACTATACACAGTAAATGTACAATAAAGTTAGGCATGGGTGCATTGGAATTACACATGAGTTTATTGAAGGAATCAAAAGGTTCATTGTACATGCATGTATGCTGAAAATGTATTTGCAAAGTGGAAAGATTAGGTGCCAATGTGTAGAATGTGATTGTAGAAACATTATATCTATTGAACGGATTGAATAACATTTGTATATAAGAGAAATCATCTTGTGTATCCCCATACATGAATCTCGCATCATAGTGAAGAATATAATGAGGAATGTGATCAGTATGGAGAACCTATGAATGCATATAAGATAATGTTAACAAATGCATTTAGACTGGAGTTTGGTCATAAGCATAATACCCAGCTTGCACAAGAACCCCTAAACTCAAATGCCCAAAGATTTTATGACATGCAGGCAACTGCACAACAACCTCTATATGAGGGTTGTGGTAGTCACATTATTTTATCCTTTATAGTTAGGTTGTTAAGCATTAATTATGATTACAATGTTCCGATGTTGGGAAAAATATATCAAAAGCATCAAGTATGTGCAATGAAACTTTAAATTTTTTCTAAAACCTAGATTATGTTATTTACAAATTAATTCATAAAGTTTCATACAATTCAAATAACTTACAAGTAAGGATTTGAATTATACCTTTTCAAGTGTTATTTTCAGAATCCCCAATCATCAAATTTGAATTTGATCTCTAAGTAATTCCACAAACCCTCCAACAAGCCGTATGAAACTCCTTTGAATTGTCTTTAGGAAACTCCTTCAAATTTGATCTCCAATACAAACAGTGATACACACAAACCAATTTGATTCATAGCCTCCATCAAAATTCACATAATAGGTGGAATAGGAAAATGAACTCCTTAGCTTAAAAGGTGCTAACTCTCTAAGGAATTATGTATTCACTCAATTAGGTTTTTGAATGCAAAGAAGATATGAGAAGAGAGATCACACTAAGAGAGGTTTTGACATGCAACATATGTGCTAGGGATGTTGTATTGTGTTATTACATACTCTCAAAAGGTTTGCATCTCTCTTATTTACATAGACGAGGTTGAAGCACAAGAGAGGGGGCTAGCAAAAGTGGCACATAAGCTAGGGTTTCCCCTTGCTCATGCCTTCCACTTCACCAAGTAGATGGGTTACATGATACTCTAGGCTTGTGTGTTACCTTCTTGATCCAAGGAATCCATATCCCTCAATAAGTCCAAACTCATTAGCCTTTATTCACTCATTTTTTATGTCAATGAGCCCAAACTATGAGTCTAAACCCATAAACTCTCTTATGCAGTAATTCTCAAATTATTTTAATTCATTAATTAAAATAACTTTCTAAGTGAAGAACCATTCCTTCACTTATAATCTCCCCCAAAGTTAATATAAAGGTTCTAACAGCATTTATATATCAAGATTGAAAATTTGTTACTAGTTGATAATTGTAATCCCTATTAGAATTATTAAGTCATTAATTAATTCATACTTCTAATCAAATTAGAACACCTAATTAATCATTTTAAATTTTCAAAATGTTCACTAATTTAACTCTTGAATTCAAAATATTTTGCATTCTAACTTTTTCTTTGACCTTGGATCAAAGATATTCTATTGTGTATTGCCCATTAGGTTTCCATGCATGTTGGTAATAAATTTATTTACAAGTTTCTATAAGCTTAATTGAATTAAAACTCCTTTTAATTCAAACACAATTTCCCTAAATTGTTTAAATAAATTTATATATCATGATTGGCTTTTCGTAAAGCATTATGACCATCCAAATGGTAGGAATAGATTTGTAGAAATCAATAGCTTTTGTGATAAGGAGTTAATGTGTAATTCAATCCTTTCATCTTTTGATATTTAAATTGGACTTGGGATATAGTTCAAGTGCCAACCTTAATTTGAAAGTCCAATTACAAATGCATGTTTAATTATGAGCTATCTCATAATTGATTATGCATAAAACTCCTTTTATGTATAAATCAATACATAAACTCATGATTTTGATTATAGCACAAGTGTCAAACATCGTTTGAATATCTTTCCTTGTTACAAAGGAGGGCGAATCCTTTTTTGATCAATTACTACCTTCATGTATTTTGTGGTACACCCAATAATTATTTATACCTACTTTTTAATTGTGCAAATATAAAATAATATCAAAGTACATAACTCCATATAGAAGGTATTGTATTGATCTCAAGTCTAAAGATCACTTATACCACCTTTCACATGAGAATTCAATTAACACATGGTCACATTCAATATGGTTTCTCATGGTAGGTCAATCTAGTCATATGCTCCATAACATATACCCATATGTCTCATCTAGATATTAGGATATTTGTAGTGCATGAGATCACTACATTCTTCTAGAAAAATATAAAATGACATATGTTAGTTCACTTATGAATCATTAACTAGGGATATTTAGAAATATAATTATATGTATAAATCATCTCATAATTACAATCTTAATTGTAATTAATTTATACACGATGATATTTCAAAGACTTTATCCAATATAGCATACATATATCAAAATATATATATTAAAACTAAATTCATAATGGGGACAAAACATCATATTTATTAAATATGCTATGATATGTACTTTCTATGCCATTACAATTGATTGTCTATAGCACATCTATACTAAACAATCTCCAACTTGACCTAAAGCTAATCACCCTTGTATCTTATTCTGATTTTTTCTAAATAATGATCAAGTTTATGCTAGGACATAGGCTTAATAAGGGGATCAACTACATTATTATCTATGAGAATCTGTTCTATTCTTATTTCATTGAACTCTATGATCTCTCTAATCATAAGGGTAACACCCTGTGACATATTTGGATTTTTAATGAGACCTTGGTTCCTCAACTTGTGCTGTAACTCTATTGTTATAACAATAATAGTGTCTGCAACTACCTCTAGTTTAATGATGAACTTCCTTATCCAAACAACTTCCTTTGTCACTTTTGAAGTAGTAATATATTTAGCTTTGGTTGCAGAATTAGCTATGGTATCTTGCTTGGAACTTTTCCCACATATAGCACCTTCATTAAGAATGAATACAAATCTTGACTATGATTTGTAATCATCTTAATCTAACTAAAAACTTGCATCTATGTAACCTCTAATTCTCAAATCAGGGTCTCTCCCATATACCAAGAGCACATCTTTTATCCTTCTCGAGTACTTAAGGATGGCCTTGATTGCACTCCAGTGACTTTCACCTAGATTAGCCTAATATCTACTAGTGACACTAAGTGCATTGGAGGCATTTGGCCATGTACATAATATGGAGTACATGATTGATCCTATTGTTGGTGCATAAGGAATTTCATTCATGTGTTTCCATTCATCTTCAATCTCAGGACATTATTTCCTAGACAAGTGAATACCATGAGGCATGGGTAAGAACCATTTCCTAGACACATCCATACTAAACCTTTTTAGCACTTTGTCTATATATGTGGATTAAGAAAGGCCAAATAAATTTTTAAATCTATCCCTATAGATCTTTATACCCAGAATATAATTTGACTGGAGTGCAATCAAAACCATCCTTAAGTACTTGAGAAGAACAAAAGATGTGCCTTTAGTGCATTAGAGGCATCTAGCCATGTACGTAGCATGACTTACATGATTGATCTTATTGTCGATGCATAGGAAAATTCATTCATGTGTTTCTATTCATCTTCAGTCTTAGAATGTTGTTTCCTAGACAAGTGAGCACCATGACGCATGGGTAAGAACCATTTCTTAGAAATATCCATGCTAACCCTTTGTAGAACTTTTTCTATATATGTGGATTAGGAGAGGCCAAACAAATATTTAGATCTATTCCTATAGACCTTCATACCTAGAATGTAGTTTGCTTTTCCCAAATCCTTCTAGAGAGTGTTTTGGACATCTATAACTTGAAGATTGTAACATAGGAATGTAATTTCTTGTAACCAATATGTCATCTACATACAATAATAGGAAGATGACTGCACTCCTACTAACCTTCTTATATATACATGGTTCATCAATATTCTTGATGAAATCAAATGATTGGACTACTTAATGAAAAAAGATATTCCAACTTCGTGAAGCTTACATTGGTCCGATGTAGACCTTTGTAGCTTATATACCATATAGGATTTAGTCTTAAAGACAAAGCCCCTAAGTTGTTTTTATATATATCCTCTTTTAAGTTTCCTTTAAGGAAAGCTATTTTTACATTCATTTGCCAAATCTTATAGTCATCATATGCAGCTATTGCAAATAAAATTCTAATGGACTTTAACATGGTAATTGATGAAAACATTTCCATATAGTCAATACCTTATACTTGCCTATAACCTTTTGCCATATAGGTTAGTACTTTGCCATATGGATCTATCTTTCTATTAAATATGCACTTAAACTCGATGAGTTTTATTCCTTAAGGTGTAGTATCCAAGTCCCACACTTGGTTTTCATACATTGAATCCATTTTGAATTTCATGGCTTCTTGCCATTTCAAGGTATCAATATCTAATATTGCTTCTTGGTAACTCATAGGTTCATTGTCTTGAATAATTGTTATGTCATTCTATTATGTGAAGAGAAAACCAAATCTTTTAGGTTCATGATGTTTGCTACTAGATCTTTGGAGCACAGGTACACTTTGAACTTAATTACTTATCTCCTTTGAGATACTTGATCTAGCTCATCCTCAACCCTATGATTTTTGTTGTTTTGTTATGCTTGAACCTCTTCAAGTTCTACTTTACCCCCACTAGCCTTTTCAAGGATAAATTCTTTTCTAAGAAGATAGCATTTGTTGAGACAAAAACATTTTTCTTAATAGGGTGGTAAAAGTAGTAACCCCTTATTTCCTTATGGTGTCCCATGAATAAACATTTATCACACTTAGATCCCAACTTCTCTGTGATGATTTGCTTTACAAAAGTAGAGCATCCCCAAATATTCAAATGTGAAATACTTGGTTTGTTCTAAAACTATATCTGGTATGGTGTCTTATCAACAAACTTTGATAGGACTCAATTAAGGATGTATGCAATAATTTCTAAACTATAGTCCCAAAAAGAGACTGATAAAGTTGCAAAGCTCATTATTGAATGTACCATGTCAAGCAAGGTACAGTTTCTCCATTTTGAAATACTATTCATTTGTGGCAGTGTAGGTGGAGTCCATTGTGATAGAATTCCAATCTCTTTTGAATAATCCATGAATTCTTAGTTTAAGTACTCTCCACCTTGATTGGACCTAAATGGCTTAATACTTTTTCTAGTTTGTCTTCTACTTCGCGTTCAAATTCTTTAAACTTTTTAAAGACTTTAGATTTGTATTTCAACAAATATATGCACCCATATTTAGAATGGTCATCAATAAAGGTGATGAAATAGGAAAATGCACCTCTTGCTAGAGTAGTCATTAGACCACATATATCACCATGTATCAAATCTAACACTTCTTTAGCACATTCACCTTTTTTGGTAAAAGGTTTCTTAGTCATTTTCCCAATGAGACATGATTCACAAGTTTCATATAATTTGTAATTGAATGAATCCAAGTATCCATCTTTATGTAATTTTATGATCCTACATTCATTTCTATGGCTAAGTTTACAATGTCAAAGATAGGATGGATTGATGTACTTATTAAATTTTGGTTTCTTATTTGCAATGGTTAAGATCTCTTGTCTTAGTTTTAGAATATAAGACCATTAACAAGTTAACCACTACCATAAAACATGTTACCATATGAAAAGAACAACCCTTATTCTTAAAGGTAAAAGCAAATATTTCTTAGTCAAGACAAGAAATGAATATAATATTCTTAGAAATTCAAGAACATAATAAAGATTAGTCAGTTTTAGAATTACGCCTGTAGGAAATTCTAAAAGTTAGGTTCATACACTAATAGTATCAACTTTTGCTCCATTCACAATGTGCAGGTCTGCTTCACCATTCTATAGCTTTCTGATGTTTTTTAGCCTCTATACATCATTACAAATATGTGAACCATAACCGATATCTAATACCCAAGAAGCAACAGAATAGTGAGACAAGTTTATCTCTATCATAAGGATACCTGAAGTAAAAGTTATTCTAAGCTTCTTTTGCTTCACAATCTCAAGATAAGCTTTACAATTTTGCCTTCCATCTACTCTGCAATGTTAACAGATGCCTTTAGGAGTGATCTCTTAGCCTTTCTTCTGTACACCTCCTTTAGGTTTATTAATCTTAGCCTTAGACTTTTTCTTAGGCTTCCTCTTTTTACCCTTCTTAAGCTTGAAAGAAGTACTAACCATTAGTATAAGCTATTCCTTCTTGAAAGTTATTTCGCTAGTCATAAGTATATTGAGCAAATTTGCAACAGAGAATAATATCTTATTCATGAAGAAATTCATGACAAACCACTCATATGACTAAGAAGGGAATGTAATATGATGTTTATTGCATGATCATTGTTGATCACATGGTTGAGTTAGGCTAATCTCTCTACTAGCCCAATCATCTTTAGCACATGAGTTGCAATAGATGATCCTTTGGGCATCTTGCACTTAAAAAACTCATGAGATACTTGGTATCTCTCAATATGAGCATGTCTTTTTTATAACTCTGACAAATGTAGAATCATCTTAGAGGGAGTCATATTTTCATGTTGGCTTCTGAACCTCATAAGACATTGAAGCCATCATACACTTGTTGCTTGTTTAGCATCTTCCCGATGTTTAAAGCGAGCAACAAATTCAAAACTTTTAGACTCACTTAAACCTTTAGACAGAGGTATAAGATGCGAAACATGTAGATTATCTTTTCCTGCTTAAGGAGAATCTTCAAGTTTTGTAACAAGTCCATGTAATTTCACTCGATTAGCTTATTATTAGTCAGTATGTTTCTTACGGAGATGTTATTCATCATCTTAACAACCTTCAATAAGAATAAAGTGGGTTAATATCTAAGCATAATGTTTAATTAATATGAACTTTAATAAAATGAATTCACACTATTTTCTTCAATTTTAATGACTTTATGCCTTAAAATCATATAATTACATTGGATAATGATCGTAGTGAATTAGGATCTCGATTTAATTTATTTGATCTCAACAGAGGCCAAGGAAACCAAATAAATTAGACTAGGTAGACAACTTAACTTGTCAGTTACATCTCAATGTAATTCCTAATCCTTAGGTTGATAACTCTGTCATTTATTATCCATCACATCAAATAATATTAAAAACCCTTTGTTTATAATGTTTAGAGTGAAACCTAATCATGCCTAAACATTATATGACCATGATAAGGCCCACCCAAACTATACATATTTGCTAAGCTGAAACCATCAAACAGGAATATCAGTTATATTCTAACAATAATAACATGAAAGATGTAGCATAACCTTGACGGGAGCCAACAAGTTATCATGTGTTATAGGTATTTTCCGAAATGAGCCTAATAAGATGAGTCCAACTAAGTAAGGCTCTAAAGGTGTCAAGATCACCGAGAGGAAACATTGGCCCACTAATCATGAACATGGGGAACAAGGCGAGCTCAAAACCAAAAGTCTGTACTCATCAGGCGGCATTGACGTCGAGTTATTAAGAGCGATGAGCTGCATCCAGGATATCTGCCTAGTGAGCTCAAACTTAGGAGCCTCCCATAGTGGCATAAGTTACAAGACTACCATTCCAAGCAGGCAATCAATCTCCATTCCCTAGGGTGCGACAAAGTCCAATCAATAGTGAAAAGCAAATCTTTCTAGCCGGCGGAATAGCCCCTGAAGGGAGACACCCATCAGTAGACCCTAAGACCTCATTGAATAGAATCTAAATTGTCTGTACGAAAAAGCTACAAGATGTAACTAATGTACAAATTGGGAAATTACCATTGTAACCTCCCCTATTTTTATAAATAGAGGGTTAATCCACTGTAAGGGGAGAAAGAGGGATTTCCAAAAGATAGAGGGGGAGGCTCTGTCAAAATATAGAGAGGAAAGTCTATATAATATAACTCAATATGCTTGTATAGTGAAACCACCAGCCAATGAGCAAAATACAATTAACATGGACATAAGGGCCAAACTAGCTTTAATCGAACCACAATAAAAATACTTATGGTTTCTGGTCTTTCCTTCCTTTGCTTACCTTATTTGTATACTTGCATGCTCATGACTCATAATCTGGGTGTTGACTAAGATCTAGGTTCCTCCCTGAACCAGATTTTACCATCAACATTTTGGTGCTAGAAGGGCTTAAACCTCCAACCTATTTATCCTTCATTCCTGTGGTTCACCAATCAGCTGCAATGGTAAATGAAAGAGCGACCAGAAGTATCGATGTTGTCACTAGTCAACTAGAAGATCGCAAAGAACAACGAGAATTATCACTAGGGGTCTTAGCCTTCCCATAGCTAGCGTATCTGCTGTCCCAAAGACAGATGCAGTCAGTAATGATGCACCATTAACTTCCCACCAGCATGTTACCCTTGAGGCTGAGGGAGTGCAAGCCTAGCATCGGTGTTAAGAAGCACTAGAAAGCATTGTGAAGGAGATAGCTGAAATGGTCAAAACGTAGGAAGGTGAAAATAGGCTCAGGTTGTAGTACTTGGAGGGGGCCAATGCATTAATACAGCCCACCCCTCTTACTTGCGGGAAGGGTCAGAGACTCAGTAAATCCACAAGAGCCAAGGCAACCAATGACCCAAGAGCCCATGTCACCTGAAAGGCTCGGACAAGTCCAATTAGGGACATATCCCGAGCATCCATCCCTACAATCAAGAGAAAAATAAAAGTCAATGACCTTCTAGCTGGCAGCCTAAAACCCATAACCCGATGATCGAAGAGCTCCTCCATAGGGTGAAACAACTTAAAGAGCATCCCTAAGTTTGAAATGATCGAGATCGCTATAACCAAGGGACACCATTCACCAACAAGATAGAGAAGCAGCCTCTTCCTCATAGATTCAAGACCCCTGCGATCTCGCAATACATTAGGGATAGCAACCCCTATAACCATCTGGATGCATTGAATATCTGAATGAACCTCCAAACAACTAACCCACTAGTCAAATGTCAAGTCTTCCTAGCTATGCTCGGGGATATACCCTAAACTTGGTTTAAGAATCTCCAATGCCATTTCAAGTCTGACACGCAATTGCTAGCATAATTTCAAGTCTGGCACGGGATCATCGACATAATTTCAAGTCCAACACGAGATCATCAACATAATTCCAATTCATCATATTCAGCCTGGCACAAGATCACTAGCCAATCCAAATGGCAAAATCATAAAAACATAGCTCTCACATAGCCTCTTGTCCACAGCTCTTATGTGACTTATTGCCCCCGACTCTCATACAACCTCTCGCCCATAGCTCTCATGCAACGTATTAACCATAGCTCTCATGCAGCCTCTTGTTTGTAGCTCTCATGTGGCCTATTTCCTATAACTATCATGTGGCCTATTGCCCATAGCTCTCATATGGCCTATTTAGATTCATATTCTCACTTAAGCCCATGTGCTCAAGCACGTAATTCCAATTCTTTCTAAGCAAATCACCAGCCTACATTACTCAAGATGGGTCGCTATGACTGATTGGCCATCCTATATGGCATGTATCATTTTTAGTCACGAATCATCAACTTAAATTTATTTATACATACTCTCTGCTATTAATTAAGGTCTATTGATTTATGTGATATACGTTTAGTTCAAATGCTTGTTAAGCTGTGATTTGCAGGAAACTATTCGTTATAATTCACCAATTTCTCGAAAAGTACCCATTCTAACATTCATGGAAAAGTGGAGAAAATGGTGTTGTCTAGTGTCTTTTGTCATGAGATGAATTCATACAAGGTTCAAAGTGAAGAATAGAGTTCAATACGAATTACAAAAAATGACAAAATCAACTGCTAAGAAGACTAGTCTTTGGGAACTAGGCTTTAATGGGAAGCAAGCTCAGCACTTGGAGCAAACAAAGTGTCTCTTGTTTGATCATCTGGAGGCTCTGTGACTTGCAGGCTGATCTTTCTAATGACAGCTCTCAGTGTGAGGGTCTCAGCTCACAGATGTTGTGCCTTTGTTAGAAGATTTACTTCTGGTAGCCTTCTTTTTAAAATCTTCAATAGCATTCAAAGCCTCTGGTCTGAAGAAGGAAAAATCTAGATTAGGATGGTGTTTCCACAGGGTGTACAAGAAAGGGAGCTCGTTTTGGATTTTGCATCCCCTGCTACTTTAGCAATCTGCTTGGCAGTTGCGGCTATGATTCGATCGACCTCTTCTTGCTTTAAAGTGACCTCTTTCCTGGTCACTTCAAGTTCAGCCCTAGAAACCTCTACCTATTGTGTAGCGGATTCAAATTTTTGACTCATTGAATCAAAGCCCTAGAGTGTTGCATCTCTATCACTTCTCATTTGATACAACTCCTCAACCACCTTTCTAAGCTCAGCCTTAACAACTTCACGGCTTGCCACCTCACGGGCCTGAGCTTCTTTAGCTTCTCTTTTTACGGCCTCGACATTTCGTGCCCTGTCTTCCATCTCCTGGGCCTTGGCAGTCACCACAACCAAATCCTTTATGAGTTTGGTGTTTTTCCTTTCTATAGATTGAAGTGACTCCCTCATCTTGATTGCTCCTAATAGACCCTGGAAAGCAAATCAAGTTAGACCTTAGAAGAGTGAAAGAGAAGCAAAATGATAGAACAAGACTTACTAGTAAGATCTCATATGCGACAAAGTATGTTGGTCCCTTAATCGAGATCTCTGCCTCTAATGGTTATGAGCTAGAGTGAGACCTTAAAATGTCCAACAGATTCTCCCAGACAAAGTCAAAGTATCCTTACATCCTATGGCCAATGCCTGGTTGAGGCTCCTCTACTATCTCCTCGCGAGCTGCTCACTCCAAACTGCTAGCAACCACCTTTCCTTTGCTTACTCTTCACTTCTTGGTAGCGGGTTGGATAAGGTTATCACCCTAGCCACCTTAGCCACTCCATGATGAGAAAAGGGAATTCACTCTAGAAGGGGCGTCGCAGTCACCCTAGGAAGAGGCTAGTTTGGATCAGTAGGAGATATCACAATAGCAGAATTTGAAGGGTTGCAATGACCTCGTGTTCCTCTGAATCATCAGAGGGAAGACTTTCAAAAATAAGTTTCACCATTTCTTCATAGTCTTCAAAGTGAGCCAGCCTAATTTCCTTCACTCGACGATCCTGATCTCCCTAGTAAGTTCAATATTCAGTACTAGAGCTAACCTATGAGCCTGAAAGAGGTCGTCATCAAACTTAAGGTCACTCTACAGATCGCTAACAACAACTAACTAGCACAGCACCTTAGCCTCCTCAGCTCCAAGTGCTAGCTTTACCTTGCCATCCCCAACTATAGAAATAATAAGACAAAGTGTTAAGATTACAATGCAAAATTACAAGAGCTTCGTGATCGTAGCTCGCTTACCCGGTGTCAAAACAAAGTCGAAGTTATGAAGAGAATGTAAGGATGGGCATGATATATAAAACCAATAGGTCTTGTACTAGCCAACATTTGATTTACCCTTGGCCTCTCCTTGAGGCAAAGCCCCTTTGAACTCAGAATTCTGAGCTGAAAGATAATAGATTCCATTCACAGAGGTCATACTTCTCATGATGAAGAGGTGACATAAGACCCTTACAGACGGGGGAGGAAGGTTGCTCCTCTGATACATGAGCACTGAGGAAACAAGTTGAGTATAAGAATTTGGAGTCAACTAGAAAGGAGCAAGCTTCAATTTATTCAACAGATTGATAATGAACAGGTGAACTGGGAACCTAAGCCCCACATCAAGATGATTAGGACTAATCATGATAAACCCTAAAGGTGGATGAGCCATGTGGTCATCAAGAGAAGGCATCATGAGGTGGCAATCTTTGGGAATGTAGAAACTTTCCATAATGCCTGCTAGCTCATGCAACTCAATAGTCAAAGCATAATACCTGAAAACTGGGCAGTCCGAAGAGCCCTTAGTAACATGCTGACTCACACTAGGCTCGGGCTGAGGAAGGGGCTATTTAGCAACCTTGCTACTCCTAAGAGCCATATCAACTATAGGGTACATCGACTCCTCACTACTGGCCAAGGATTAGAGTTCGACACTTCCAATTTGATGGTCATGGTGTTTATGGGCTGCCATTTATTCAAAACATTAAGAAAATAAGGGACCAGTCAAGTCACTAAAGGCAAAATCCTCCCTAAGATAACTATCTAAACAAAATTCCCTATGCAGCAAACCACAATGCACCTAAGCCACCAAGACAAACACTAAGACTATCGAAAAACCTGAAAAGGTCTAGCTGATAAAACCCAATTAGGTCACCAAATCCCTAAAGAGAAAGGAACTTTGAAATCATGATCTACAGATTGAGAATTAGCAAGTGAAATGTTCGACAGCAAGCCGATCAACATTAAGCCAAAAACCTACAAGAGTAAAAGATTGGGAAAGCTTACTGTGACAACAAGATGAGTCAAATTCTAGAATGGTTAAAAAAGGAAGAAGCTTCTAATCAAGAACATTCGAGACACTACTATAGCAAAGCAAGAACCAATGAAGCTAGGAGATGAATCTGACAACTGTTGTTCGAAAGTCCGAATGGCAAAAAGAACCAGTAAACAAGAATGTGAAGGGATGAATGCTTGATCCCACTTTTCATAGCACCAATCATTCAGCCATTTGATCTAAGAGTTGATCAATTGTCCAAAATTTGATGGTCCAAAAAAGCTCCTGGGTTCAGCTTTCACCAAAATGGCAATTTTGGAAAATGTGTGCATTAAATGAAAGTAATAATGATAGGTGCAAGTGAAAAGATGAGGTGAGAATTTGAATGATAATACTACATTCCTCAGGTCAACGAGCTACAACTCTTAGCTCGCAAAGCGAACTGAGAGTTGGGGGGCTAATGTTAAAGGTATTTTTGGGAATGAGCCTAATAAGATGAGTCCAACCAAGTAAGGCTCTAGAGGCGTTAAGATCGTTGAGAGGAAACATTAGCCCACTGATCACAAACATAGAGAATGAGGCAAGCTCAAAAATAGAAGTCTACACTCATCAAGTGGCATTGACCTTAGGTCATCGAGAGGGATGAGCCACATCTAGGATATCTGCCCAGTGAGCTCGAACTTAGAAGCAACCCATGGTGGCATAAGTTACAAGACTACCATTCCAAGCAGGCGAGTGACCTCCACTCCCTAAGGTATGGCAAAGTCCAACCAATAGTTAAAAGCAAATCTTTCTAGTTAGCAGAACAACCCCTGAGGGGAGACACCTATTAGCAGACCCTACAGACCTCATCGAATAGAGTTTAAATTGTTTGTACGAAATAGCTACAAGATGTAACTAACGTACAAATCAGGAAATTATCATTGTAACCTCCCCTATTTCTTTAAATAGAGGGTTAATCCACTATAAGGGGAGGAAGAAAGATTTCCAAAAGATAGAGGGGAAGGCTCTATCAAAATAGAGAGAGGAGAGTTTATATAATATAACTCAATATGCTTGTACAATGAAACCACCATCCAACGGGCAAAATATAATCATTGTAGATGTAGGGGTCAAACTGGATTTAGCTAAATCATGATAAAAACGCTTCTATTCTCTGCTTTTTCCTTCCTTGACTTACCTTATCCGTATACTTGCATGCTCACAACTCGTAATCTAGATGTTAACTACGATCTAGGTTCCCTGAACCAGATTTTATAGTCAACATCATGAAATCAATCTTTAGTTGTCATTATTTTGATGGGTGATGATTAATTATATTCTTAACATGCAACTTAAATTAGTGAGGGATCTTTTAATTAGTTTAGGACTTAATTATTAAAGGTTTCATGCATGACATGCATACTTTAACTAGTCTATGTTCACTCATACATCAACTACCTTATATCATACATACATCATATTTATATCATAACATAAAATTCACATGCATGCAAAATATATATAAAATGATTATAGACAAATTAAAATTATTTCCCTTGATCCAAAAAGGGAAAAGCTCCATGGAATATGCCTATAGTCTCCACAAGCTATGCTCCATCATGCTTTGAGCACCTTTGTCTTCAACAGCTTCCAAAATAAAATTAAATTCCTTACTTCTATCCTATGTAACCAATTACATCATACAAAAGAAACCTTGAGTTACATTCAAAGGGAGTGACATAAGAAGAGAATTTTAAATTCAAAAGTTTGAAAGAAAGGTAGGATATGCAAGCCATATTTAATAAAATGCCCAGTAATCAAACATACTTTCATAAACACATTTCGTTATTAATCATTCTTCGATGCATTCAAGTGTGTGTGTGTGTGTGTGTGTACACACACACTTGAATGCATGATATGTATATATATAGATAACAAGAAAGCATAAGACATTATATATATAATAAGAAAGCATAAGATATTAATTATTTAATTCAAATTATGGTCATCCATGTCTCAAGTTATTTGGTCAACATTTAATTCAAGTAAGTTGACTAATTTGATTCCATCATCAAAACATCACAACAAATCTATTTTGGAAATTAATCTTAATTAATTCAAAAATCAATCAATTGTCAAATCCATCATACTTTCCAAAACTCATAATCAAGTAAATAAAATAAAAGAAAAGTTTCTAAAATTATTTTCAATCAATTTATTATTATATTCAAATTAGATCCAAAGTTAAGAAAATTTTCCATAATTACAAAAACACAATTTAGGTAGGCTTTCCTCAAAATTGGTTATGAATGTAATTAATTTTCTAAAATTGTGTTTGTGCTATTAAAGCATTAAGTTGATTGAATGTCATCACAATCAATTAAGAGGTTTATTGTTTGTCATCACAACCAATTAAGGTGGTTGGAACCACCATGTGTGGTGGCCAAAATTTTATCCAACCATGTTGCTCCAACCAACACCAAGTTTCGGCCAGCAACCTTGCATCCAACCAATAGCCTTGTGCTTGGCCATGTTTGGCTAGCAAGTTGCCATGGTAGTTAACTAACTCCTTTCTAATGTATTTTTCATCCGAAGTGCGAATCCAATCTACATTGATTTTGAAAAATTTTTTGCAAAAAAATTATGCACTCTGAATAAAAAAATTTTATCTTATGGAACCAAATTACAAAATGCACATGATCTCAATTATCATTGTAATAATCAAATCTTTAATCATAAATTAAAAGGAAATAACATAGGCTCCAATAACACTATTGGGAAAAACAGATAAAAAGCATCAAATATGTGCATTTAAATTTTTTTCTCAAACCCAAATCATGTTGTTTACAAATAATTCCTGAAGTTTTGTAGAATTAAAATAACTTGCCAATAAGGATTTAAATTAAACCTTCTTGAGAGTTATTCTCAGAATTCCTGATCTTCAAATCTGAATTTGATTTCTAAGCAATTTCATGAACTTTTCACTAAGCCATATGATCAAGTTCTCAATATTGTCTTCAATTAACTCCTTTGAATTTGATCTTCAAAACCAACAATAGTCCACACAAACCAATTTGATTCAAAGCCTCCACTAATATTCATGTTATAGGTAGAGTAAAAAATTGAACTCTTTAGCTTAAGAGGTGCTAGCTTTCCAAGGAATCATGCATTCACTCGACCAAGATTGATATTTAAATGTAAAAAGAAGATGAGAAGAGAAATCACACTAAGAGTAGTTTTGGTAGACAGCACATGTGCTATGGCTATTGTATTGTGCTGTTACAAACTCTCAAATGTTGGCATCCATCATAACTCAATTTCTATCAATCATAATCGGTGTGAAGAACATCTAGCAAATGCCTCCACTAGCCTTAACATGTTTCATACCATTGTTTCATTCATTAATAATTAAATTCATACTATGGCAAACCATCATTCCATTTATTGCATTTGATTTTTTTTTTTTTTTGTAATTGATCCTTTACTAGATTAATGTTTTTGTAATCTAATTTTTCAAAAACCTTTTTTTCTTCAAAATATTCATGTAAACTTACTAAATTATCCACCATAAACTTTATCTCACTATTAATGTAATATTAGTTTTAGATTACTTTTCAAATCAATACCTAATTTATGTGTTAGCCTTTGGAACTAAAACATCCAATATTTATTTTATCTAAATGATACATATCATACAAGTTAAATATAGTATACTTATATTTTCATTAAGTAAATTAAGTTAATACAAGTTTGATCCATTGGGCTTAGTTTTCTTATAAGTTAAGTGTCATATTTTACAAATGGCCCATTTCTTTTTCTTCTTACTTATATTACATATGGCATTTTTAAGTTTCTAATTAGTCTTTACAAAATATCCTACTACTAAGCCTAATTTTAAAATTTTAATACTTAAGGACCATCTTTTAAATATAAGATTACCACCTAAGACCCAATTTTTAGAATAGATATTTAAGCCCAAATCACACCTATTTATTTAAATATAAGGTTTCATTTTATGTCTATAAGCCTTGCAAGAGATTTATTATGACAAGCCCATTTTATTAACTCTTTTCAAGGCCTTCTATTTTAAAATGAAGCCTAAATCCCATTTTATCATCATTTATTTTAGAAATAATTTGAATATTGGTTCCTTCATGTATTATGTTTACATATTAATAAAAAAGAGATTGCATAACTCTTTTGGAGCTTCTTTTAATCTACTCGGGCTTCATAAAATTTGATTGTTACTAGGTCTAAATCTAGTTCTTTCTAAGGCTAAACACCCCTCACAATTATGAATAAGAATAATAAAGTCACAACCCAAATGCAGTGTGGAAATTCGAAACTAAATACCAAAATGAGAGTCAATGATGTCCATGGTTAGTATGAGTAGATGATTTTACAGTATCTAAAAAATAATAAATAACCAAGAGTGAGTATAATATACTCAATGAGAGATTACCTCACCCCACTTTGGTGAGTTTGCAGTAGGAAATAAATAACTTAAAGCTAATATATATTTTCAAGTTCATAACCAATTATTTTAACCATTTTATTTCTAAAAGAGTACTAATTTCAATATTCTCAAATAATTCCAAATATTTTCAATTAATACCAAGTATTTCCAAATAATTCTACATATTTCTATTTTTCTAAAGCATATCAAAGTTTTCATGCCAAACATCATTTTTCTTAAAAATCAAT
This sequence comes from Saraca asoca, assembly GCA_026873985.1. Taxonomy (NCBI): domain Eukaryota; kingdom Viridiplantae; phylum Streptophyta; class Magnoliopsida; order Fabales; family Fabaceae; genus Saraca; species Saraca asoca. The sequence goes on along the minus strand of JANHAO010000549.1, from coordinate 2,128 downwards.
AATTATTACTTTCATAAACCAAATTAAAGATGTCTAAATTACTTAAAATTGGTAGAATGGTATGAAAATTCCTCCTTTTGATTCCCTTTATTCTTATCCCTCACTCCTTCAATCTTTTCAATCCATTCATCCTTATCCCTCTATCTTAAAATGGCACTAGGCCTTGTTATCCCCTATCACATTTCATTTTGCCCATTTTAGGCTCAATAGCCATTTGGCACATTTTCTCAAAAATGGATCATTTGTTCCTTATTGGACATATATTCTTATAATATATCTATTGTGGGTAATTTTTGGTACTATATAAAATGGGCTGGTAAAAGGCCAATAGGCAGACTCAGGTGACAACGGCCTAGCTCATTTAGATTGAGGCCACCGAACCAAGACACTAGGTCACTAAGTATGAGCTAAGATCGCTGGTCAACATGGGTCAAAGCAGCAACCTCAAGCTATGAAAGCGAGGCCTAGATCGTAGCTCATGGAAAGTATCCTTAACCATCAGGAGAGTCCAACCAGTCTCCTATTTTGGTAGGAGTCTGTTATAACCGTCTATCTTGATCTACTATGTAATCCTAATCAAGTCATGATGCCTATCTATTATAGATTTACATTCAAATTGTAACCCCCTAACCGTTATAAAAGGGGATGAAATCATTGTACATGGGACGATACAATCATTAAATACAAAACACTTAGCAAAGAGTAATAAAACCTATGGAAGTAGGGATTAAACTGACTTTAGCCGAACCACATTAAAAACTTCTTGAGTCTTTTTATTCTTCCTCTCTCTCTCTCTCTCTCTCTTTCCTTCTTTTTACATTCATTTAGTAGCTTAAGGTTTAGAACTTGGGTTAACCAAATTTTACCATCGAGATTTTGGCACTAGAATGAGGGCCCTAAACTACATTCACCTTTATTTTCTAATGGCTAGACGAAGAACCAATAGAAGTTCAGATACTACAGTTGGCCAACTAGATGGTCATACAGAACATCAAGAGGGTCTAGTTCTCCATGCGTGTACATCCACTGTCCTTATCATAGGTGTTGTCATCGGCATGCCACTAGTAGCCTTACACCAACTTGATATCATTGATGGAATACAAGCATGGCATAAGTGTTATGAGGCATTGGAGAAAATGTTAGGAGAGTTGGCTGAGGTGATTAGGGCATTAACTCAAGCATGAGCCTAAGGCACACAAGAGTAGGTTGGGGGCACTACACAAAAAGAAGCTCTCTAACAGTTATGGAAATGAGCTCAAGAATAGGGGCCAACTAGAGAAGAACATCAGCATACTCATTTAGCTCACTCTACAAACTCATGGCTAAGGTTGGAGGTCTATCAAGTTCATAAGGAAGATAAAGGAAACGATCAATGATGTGGGGGTTCGCGTCAAGCTAAAGGCTTGAGAGGACCAATAGGAGACATGCCTCGGACTAAAATTTGCTAGGCCATAAGAGGAGAAAGCACAGGTCTTCATATCACCACAGAAAGAGGAGCCAACTATTTCCCAGCTATTGGTCTGAAATTCAAGATCACATGGTGAAAGAGTTGCTTCAAAGGGTAAAGCAATTGGAACACGGCCCTTAGACTCAAGACCACCAAGATCATTATGATGGGAGAACATCATTCACTAGGGAGATTGAGAAAGAGCCTCTCCCGCACAGGTTCAAAGTTCCTACTATCCTGCTATACAACAAGGATACTGATCCATATGACCACCTAGATGTTTTCAACATACAAATGGATCTTCAGACAATCAATCCTTTGGTCAAGTGTCATGTCTTCCCATCCACACTACGAGACATAGCCCAAACATGGTTTAGAAATCTCAAAGCTCATAACATTGATGGTTAGGAAGAATGCCAAAGGAGATTCATTAATTAGTACAAGGCACTAAGAAGAAAGCTTGTGTCAGGTCCCAAATAAGAGTGGTTAAAAAGAATTAGAATGCGGAAGTTAAATTTGTGTGGATCTTGCCCTTTTCCCATTGGGGAATTTTCATACACCTTTTGAAAACTTAATTAAAATGATTTAATTGAAAACTTTTAGAGCAAGTAGATTTGTTTAAGATTAAGATGAATTAGTTCACAAAAAGAATCAACAATATAGCAAAATTGATGCAGTAAA